>SNQJ01S0048020.1:42667-52689 GCA_010110895.2 Picea sitchensis
CTTAACCGCTGTGACATTGAGCTAGTGTAGTACTGTGATGTGCCAGCCTAGTGTTGTGATGAGGTATCATTTTTACTGATACATATTTGATGCAGATGATGATAGCATTCTTTCGAGAATGATGATGTTGCTGATGAAGAAAAATTCCGATGACTCATAAATGTGCCAGACAATGGTTCAATATGATATTGACGATACTGTCCTCCAGATGCCACTGATGATGCATACCTCTCTCGCCTGATGCTGATGAAGAATACCCTTCTTGTTAAGGGGGAGTGTTGAAATAATGTAACTGCGAAGAGCATTCTTATTATTATTATTGGATTAAATCCCCATTGCGGATTAATCATGTCATTATTATTATTATTTTTATTGGATTAATCCCCATTGAGGATTAATCATGTCGGTAATTGTATAAGGACCAAATCCCCTTTTGCATATTGGTCATTGGACAATTACAAAGGACAGAATAAGAAGTTGTCCCCAACATTTATAATGGAAGACCCATAATTAATTAAAGGTGGGTTTACCCACCCAGAGTGAGAGGTCGGCCCTGCCAGTTGTGAGCTTTCACACGTGCCAGTCTGATATAAATAAGAGGCTAGTGCCTCACTTCAAACACACAACGCACTTGCTCATTTCTCTTATGAGGCAAGATGCAATTACCAGAGAGAGGAGAAGAAGAGTGGCGCATCTCTTGGGGATGAATTTTTGTATTGGTTTGAGTTATCTCTTGAACATTGTATAAGCTATTTATGATAAGGAATTTTTTGCTGGGTTTTCTTCTCCTAGAGGGTTTCCCAGGATAAATGTTGTGTCTCTTGTGAATGTGTATTTCTCAGTGATCTTGTTCTCATTATGCTCTTATCTATTGAAATGCAAAGAACTATAATAATGGCATAAACATTAACACAAAGCACCAATGGAACAACGTTCTACTTGGGTGAGTGTTTAGTAGCATGGCTAAGCAAGAAACAATCATCGGTATCCTTATCTATAACCGAAACAGAATATATTGCAGCAACAACATGTTGTACACAGATTCTATGGATGAAACAAACTCTGACAGATATACAGGTTGAGTATGATGAGTCCATTCCAATCTATTGTGATAATACAAACACCATTAGTATCTCAAAGAACCCGGTGATGCACTTCAAGATGAAGCACATTCCAATCAAGTATCACTTTCTATGGGAACATGTTGCACAGAAGAACATCAGAGTTGAATATGTGGGCACAAAAGAACAAGTGACACACATCTTTACAAAACCGCTTCCATAGGAAGCCTTTGAGTATCTTCGCCAGAGACTCGGAGTAATTTCTACTCCAAAATGAATTCTTTTGAATGCTTATATTATATATCTTAGATTTACACAAGGAAGCACCATAAAGAGGACAGTGCAGGTCGAGAGATCAGTTTCAGGAAGAGTTCAGTCAGGGGTAGTATCCCCAAGGAAAGTTCATTTAGGGGGAGAAGCCCAGGATGGAAAGATACCTTTTCCATTGATGACAAAGGGGGAGGGATTTATCAGATGCAGAGCACAGAGGCATGGTTCTAGGGGGAGCAATGGTCACAGAAAGAGTATGAGTGATATGACTTCAGTATTGCATGACATGACTCAATATTGCATCAGAGTGTTGCCATCAATGCCAAAGGGGGAGATTGTTGATTAATGGGTTGGTTTTCATTGATGTCAATCCTTGAAGAAAGTCCAGTAGCGAATTCCAGTAGCACAAAGGTTTGGGTAATGGACCCAAGTTTGTTTGATGGATAATGGTATGAGTTTTTATATATTTGTAGGTAAAACTATTCTAGCTGGATAGTACATGTCATGCCATTTACGGTGGTATGTGGAACGTCACATAACTCCTCACGGTTAGAGAGTTATGGCCATGTGAAGTTGGAGAACCCTCATGAGTTATATAGAAGCCCCAAAAGGTCAAAGTAGTCAAAGTGTTTGCAAAGAAGAAATTATTTAAATAATAAAGTGAAGTGATGAGTGTACTATAAGTCAAAGAGGATGAAAAAGAAATTATTTAAATAATAAAGTTAACAGAGAACTTACTAATTATGGAAAGTGGTTAAGTTAAGTGGACAAGTGGTTATAAGTGGGCTAAGATGGTTAGAAGGTAACCCCTTGAGGAAGCTAAATAAGAGGAAAGGGTCTCGCATTCAAATCACACTTGAATATCATTAAATATCTATTTTTGTGAAAGGTTATTTGGGAAGGTATTATTGATAGAGAAAAGTACGGCAGGAAAACCGTGGAAGAAAAAGTGTGGTAGGAAAACCGTGGAAGAAAAAGTGCGGCAGAAAAATTGCAGCCGGAAAAGTGTGGCAGAAAAACTGCAGCAGAAAAAGTGTGGTAGAAAAACCGCGGCTACAAAGTCGCGGCAATAGAACGCTACAAGAAGAAAACAATGTATGGTTCTCATATGTGTAGTGTTGAATTTATGAATCAAGTTGAGGGTTTTCCTTGTAAATATGTTGGATGTCCTCTTGGGAGTTTATGGCTTGCTGTAGAGTTGATATGAGACAGATCTACTGAATTTTAGTATTGGTTCATGTTTTAGGGATTTTGGTTGAGGTATGTTGTTGAATTTATTGGTACAGATAGAGGTTGTATAACAGTGAGGTTCTAGCACATGGTTTGAGGTACAAACTTGTGGTATAGTGTTTGAGGCATATGTGATCAGATCAGATTGGTTGATGAGTATATAGTGTCAGGTTTCTCAGTGACATATTCAGTTTCTACATTTGAGGTTGAGGCACAGGTTGGTGCATGGTTGATGCACTTGTTTATGGTACAGGTTGTTTGGTACAGGTTGGTGCATTGTTGATGCACTTGTTTATGGTACGTGTTGATTGGTACAGGTTTACAACAGTATATCTCACAATGATAGTGTGACAGTGGTTCCATCATTCTACTTCTACGACAAGACGGTTGGACGGGGCAATGAAAGGTGGTTGTAGCCTCCTTTTGGTTGTAGCCAGCGAATTGGGGAGTTGGAGCTTCCCTCACGTTGTAGCCTAAGAAAATAGGGGGTTGGAGCCCCCTTCCAGTTGCAGTTGGAAAACAAAGGAAGTTGGTTCTTCCAATGAATGTAATTCTTAAAGACATATAATAAAAAAATTCTGTGGTTTCCTCCCACCTTGGGTTTTCACGTAAAAACACTAGTGTACTGTGTATGTGTATGATTTCTCATTGTTCATTGTTTATTTACTGTGCAACTATTGGATGATAATGCTAAATTGATATAACACTTGCATTTTGTGGTTAAAAATGATTACATTTCTCTATTACTGATTCACTCCCCCTCTCAGTAATCCAACAGGTATCCCACATGTGCCACACATAAGACTTGATCATGCATTTATGGAGGAATATCTAGCATTTGATCATGTCTTACATCATCTTGGGAGCATCAATGGGGGTATTTTGACTCATCCACATTTGTATCATGGATATTTAATGTATTTTTACTTTATCTCCAGGGTTTGTTAAGATATCAAGGTAATTTTTATACTTTCTTAGGATAAAAGCTAGGAAGATATTATTATTGTAATGAGAAGGGTGCTAGATATCTCATATAAATAGAGAACCACTTCTCATTTGTAAATCATTGCTAGAACTTGAGGAGAACATTACTTGTCTACTATTATGACTATATTTTTGCTATGGATGGATAACTAGAACGACTTATTGAGGATGGATCCTTGTGCATTATTTACAAAATTTTGTTGATATTCTTGGCTAAGATTTTTTGGATGAATCAAATTCTTGAGTAAGTGGTCTCTAATTTTTTATGGATTTTGTTTATGAATGATTATAAGTGTAGCTGTGCTTCTCTAGTGGTGGTAACACACTTTCTTTGTATTTTCTTGAACAAGTCCCTTCTTCAAAGCTCTTGGAAGATTAGTAGTAGAGTATTGTTGAACTCCTTTTGTTCTTCCCCTTCCCTTATTTTTTCCCTCTTCTTTATCACCTTTCTTTCTCCACTATAAATTTTCTTTCCCACATATCCCATACATCATTTCCCTTTCTTGGTTTTATTGAACTTACCATACTTAGTCATTTTTTTCCATATTCGTAGGTTGGCGGACTCGTGGACATGTTTTATGTTTCGTTTTATTGTAAGATCATTCTTCCTCAAAACTTAGTTTATTTTCTCTATCGTGGATTCGTGGACTTGCATTTGGTGTCTTTTCATATCTCACAAGTCGTCTGATAAACCTCAACACTTAACCATTTCATCTATTGTGAACTCTTGGACTCTTGGACTCACGGACTTGCATTTTTTGTTTGTAACTCTCACTCCGACTCTCCACTATGATGTGTCCCATTCTTTCACATTTCTCGAGTCACATTTAATGTTGTTCTTATGGACTTAGCTGCTAAATTTGTTTATGAAATGGTCGTTAATTAATGGTGTTTATATCGAGGAAATTCACATTTATTTCAAGTTAATTCTTTCATCCAAATAAATCTAACTTAAGGGTCACTTTACTTTTCTAATTAGTATTACAAATAAGTTCGTCAACTTTCCGAAGACATGCACGAGAAAACAATATTTCTACGGGGATACCTTGAACTTGTTCGCCAAAGAAGACCAGGACTACCATTGGTCCAGGTCATATTGGTACTATTCAAAATCGAAGGATAAAGAAAACAATAAAGTATGGACACCAAGGATAACTCTTGTTGGTTGCATCCTAGAGGTTTTTGAATGCAAATATATCATCACCTGGTGCATCAATAAACTTGTCCAGAACAGAAGAACCATCCCACTACAAAGAGAATTCCCTTTTTCGCTGGCACCTTTAGTGTTTAAGAAGATGTTGATATTGTTGGAGCCAAACCTGATATACAAAGGGGAAGAAGCCAAGAATGTGATGAAAAGAAAAAATAATGGAATATAACTGCTACAACAATATCTACAAGATCCTGCCTCAATGCTGAAAGATCTATCTAGGATTCAACTTAGTTCTTTAAAAGACCCATATAAAGAAATTGCTTGGTTATTCACTCGAATTACTAGTAAAGATTCTAAAAAAACTAATCCCCGATTGGCATTGTATATATTGAATTTCACTGTTCACGAGAACACAATCTTCGTCTGGGTGAGGATTATCTCAAATGAAGTCACTACACAATTGATAAAGTTCAACACTGAGAATACATTTTATATGTCATATTATTTGGTGCTCACCATCACCTACTGTCATGTTTTTAAGGGATTAAGCATTGATAAAAGGGTAAACTCAAAGGTGGAACTTGTAACCATGTGGTATCAATCTCTATGGAGACAAAAGTTTGTCCACCATTTCTATGAAGTATATAATAATTTCATGTTTGAGTTTAAAAAATTATTATTTGGAGAAGATACTTCCCGGATCTCACTGGAAGCCTCAACATTTTTGAATGGAAAATGAGTTCTTGAAAAAATAGATGATTATAATATCATCGGGTTTTTTTTTTTCTCACGAAAAAACCATTTTTCTTCCATATTATGTGTCTAATAAATTGTTTGTTATAGAAGTGGAAATATAGTATAGATTCTGGTTTCATACCTTTTATGACAAAATAAAAAATCAGTTCATCTCTCTGCCCCAGAAGGTTGGCGAAATTATCATAAGAGGAATTGATAAGATTGATGGATATGGTTCCTATTTTGACCATTCCAACATGAGGTATTCAAAGAAAATCAAGGGGTTTGACCTTGATCACCTTTTTTACAATCATATAGTTGATGTCGGTCTCAAACCGTCACTCATCAAAACTCTTATATATGGAGAATAAGAGGGTGATAGTCATGACCCTAATGTTCAATAAGTTGACATAAATCTTGGTGATATAGAGACTATAATAAACACCACATAACCCCATAAGGAGAGAGGCAAGCCATCCAATGAAAAGAGTGCTCAATCTCTTGTTGTTTCTCAAAGAAGAGTTCTACCCAAGGTAAACCCTCAATCCGGAAGACCCAACAAAGAAAACCCAGAGTAGTAATTGAGGGGATGACGAAGAGAAAAACCGTCCTCATGGGAATTTAGAAAATTCCCACAAATTAAAGGTCAAAATGAAAAGAATTAATTCTCAGCAAGGGGGAGGAGAAATACATGCACCTAAATTTGATATGTTGTTGTATGACATGGACCTAGATGTGGATATCGAGAATATCAACTTCCCAGACGAAGAAGAGCCTGGTGCAGAAAATGTACTGCATATTTCTACACTTGTTGTCCAGGATGAGATTTTTTCTGATGAATAAATTGTTGTTGTTCAGAATTTCTCGTTTGACAGATATTCTAAGAAAATTGTTTTTGAGAGGACCTCAAGGAATAACAGAGGAAAAACACGGTCCACCATTGATACTCATAAATTCTTACCATCAAATTTTTCCTCCATTCACAAGGTCACATGGGATTCACTGGACCTTTCAACCACTAATATGGAGGAGGAAAATGCTCGACTAAAAGAAAGAATCAAGGAATTAGAAGAAACTGTTATGTCTCCACCCTTTATGGGCACCCAAATATGCATGATTCAGCATGATAAGAGTTTTCAAGAAACCCCAAGATCAAGTTCAAGAGTCAAGGGAATTTCAAATTTGATTATTTCCACTCGACATTTTGTTAAGGAAAATATTAAGAAAAGGATGTCATTGATTTTACAGTTATGGGATATGGAAAATATATTTGCCTCTCTCGGCCTAAGAGTGCATAACACTAAGGAATATTTGGGTGCAAATATGAAAAATGCTGAAGGTTTTTATGTTTATGGAATTGTAATGTTTGCAGCAAAGGTCTTAGCAATGGCGAACCAGATGAAAAAACAAGAAGATCTACCCTCCCAGAATCACATCACACAATTAAATGCATGTTGGATTGAAAGAATCAATGTTTTAAAGGGATTGTTAATGTAATTAGATGATGTGCCATGAAATAGAACAAAAGGATATTCAAAGATTATTGACTTAGATATTGTTGTCACTACCATTGAATTCTCAGACTCAAAATTCATTTCAAATTCAATGCTTATGACTCGACAACAATTTGAGGAACAAATTGAAGGACTGAAGAAAACATCAGCTGAAAAGTTCGACACTATGGTTGAGTTGACACATGATGATATCGAAAGTTGGCTTGTTGAGTATACCAATAAAAATGAAGAGATTGAAAATACTTTATAACATTTATTTATTGACTATAGAGAATTCGAGCACGAGTTGTTTAATATTAAAGTGAAACAAGAAGTGCTAGTTTCCCCATTAAGGGACTATATTAAAAAATGGTTAAACAACTATATTTCACAGATTTCCGAAATATCAATAGAAGTAGTTACAATCGACCCTCTAAATACCACAAACAAGAGTACAAAATACATAACAACAAATAAGTAAAGAGGATATATTTTATCATAGTAAGTCTATGTTGATCACATATTTCTTCCCTTATCATCTTTTCATCCAGTTATTCTTGTTCTTTAACTAGAAAAGTATAACCGAATCTTGATAAACTTTCTCTTTGTCTTCTTTCCAGATTTTGTTGTTTGATATCCTCCCATGCTCCTCTCTCTACTTCATACTTTGTTGTACATGTTTTCTTTATGGTCCGCAGGAGCCCCAATCCTAGTCCATTGGACAAACGCCTAAATTTCATGCACTGTAATAGACATTATTATTTTTTGAGAAATCCTATAGAACTCAGGATCAATTTTGACTATATTTTATAACTTTGAGTCTTGAGTATAAAGTATTTGAAATTGGTCTATCATAATCTTATTTTGAGATCTATAAGTATTACTCTTTAAAACTTCTCTCATGCAATGGACCATATTCTTTTATTTTGAGTATGATCATAATCTTTGTTTTTGCTATGATGGATGTGAGGACACTTTTAATTTCTGTAATGTGTGATGTTTGATATTCCTGGTCCACTTCTCAGGAATTCTCTTTTATAAGTATTCTTTTACTTTTCAACATTTTGATTTTTCTTGAGCATTAAAGATTGGATTGTATTATGTGATATGGTCCCAAATTATTCTTGATTTGAAATTACGAAGAATATCATAAGACAAAGAGGAGTACCATCTCTTTAAAAACACACGAGGATTCATATCCTCACGAGGTTTTATGTTAAGAACCAAGTAATTGCATATAAAAACACCACAAATACTCAAAGAACAATATAGAAAACCACCACTTTATTATTACCGAGCCCTTGAGGTAGGGCAACACCATACAATGGATCCTATTATGGAAGAGATCCTCTCCTATTCATTTGCCTCTTCGAGGGGGCATCCTCTTATTGAGATACAACTCACAATACAATAATTCTCTTCATATCCCATTACATTGCTTGGACCCCTTTATATAGTGCTACCATCACCTAAGAACATTCTAGAGGAGAAATATTCTAGAAGTAGAACCTTCTAAGAAGTCCTCTTACATTTATTATATCTAACTACCATAGTGGGCCTTATTTAATAATATAGTGGACCTATTCCACCTTACATTGAATGGCCTCAACTATTATCACTATGGGCCCTCTGGGCCCCCACTACTACCTCTCTAGCTACCTAACATTCCATCCCCCTTATGAAAATGTTGTCTTCAATGCTTGATGTACAACCATATACCAGGGTCCCATGGATAATTGTGGACCATAATGATGAAGAAGACTGAAGAACCAAGGTCCCATGTAGAAAGGAAAGACACCATGCTAAAGTAGTCCAACCTCCATTGTAAANGTGGACCTATTCCACCTTACATTGAATGGCCTCAACTATTATCACTACGGGCCCTCTGGGCCCCCACTACTACCTCTCTAGCTACCTAACATTCCATCCCCCTTATGAAAACGTTGTCTTCAATGCTTGATGTACAACCATATACCAGGGTCCCATGGATAATTGTGGACCATAATGATGAAGAAGACTGAAGAACCAAGGTCCCATGTAGAAAGGAAAGACACCATGCTAAAGTAGTCCAACCTCCATTGTAAACCTGGGTCCCATGTCCAAGTGCTCATGTGAACTCCTCGCGGAATATTTTGGAACCCAATAACCAACTCAAAATGATGCTCCAAATACTGACACCTGTCATGTGGATCCAAATAAGAAGATCCATCCACATAGTGGAAACGGGTCGTAGCATAATCTGGAAGGAATAATACCACTGTAGAATATGCAGGATGGACATTGGTAATAATCATTGGATCCCGATTTGTCACATTGATTCTCTCTACAGAAGGTGGATTATAGTCATCAAATAAAATATGAAAGTGGTTGTCATCCTAGAAATGACAACTATCCATATACCAATCATCACAATCGACCTCAAAATCATACCAAGCATATATTTATTGATTATATTCATCCCTGATGTCCGCCATAAGAAATATCTCTTGCATTCTATCCAATGAATCTTGAATACTACGAAAACTATCATTGAGGCCATCTGCAAGGTCATGTAATCTATCATGCACTCTACCATACAATGTGTCAAACAATTGAGCTTTGAATGCTTCAGTCATATGTATAATTTCTTTGAGGGTTTGAGAGGAAACAACCACTTGAGCACCCTATGAACTCTATAGTCTCATCGCCGTCACGAAAAAACCCAAAAAATAGAACAATAAATTATGACAAAAAATTGCGGCTTTTTTTTTCGGAAAAACCCTAAAAAACTTTTGAATTGAAAATGCCCATAACTTCACTTCACGGACTCCGTTTCGGCTAATTTTTTGAAATTGGGTATTTTTCCAAGAGGAATTCAAATACCCAATTTTTTTGGCCAAATGCTACACACAAAGTTTCAGATCTGAACCTGAAGTGCACTACCCTTTCTTTTCCCTAGAAAAAATATGCAAAAAGAGCAAACATTCTTCCCTTCTTTGGCCAAGGAAAGTGCTATGATATTGTTTTTTTTTGACGAAAACGGTTATAGATCATATTAGAGGGGTGGAAAAGCCACATATTCAATTACAAATTGCCCTGAGTTTCTTCGGGCCTACA
>SNQJ01S0048020.1:68475-87219 GCA_010110895.2 Picea sitchensis
GCTCCGCACTGTCCAGGAAGCGCCCAAGCTTATTCCCAATGTCCTCCAGAGAGTTTCTCCCCCATAGATGCAAGGGGAGATGAGGCAGCCTAACCCAAACAGGGGCCGCGGTGATCTCGGCTCCTGGGTTGAAGTCAAGAGTCCAGGGGGATAAGAACAACCCTCTCGACCCCATGAAATAGGGTCCAGATCTGAAAACTAGGTCACGGTCCTCTGCCCTCGAGAAACTGAAGACAAAAAAACCCCTGCCTACTGCGCACAGAGAAACATTTCCCTGTATCATCGACTTCCAACGATCATCAATCCATGCCTCCACCGTTTTGGGGCTGGGCCATAACCCCGTAAACTTTCCGATGAGGGCCTTTTCTGCTAGAAGGAGGGCAAGATTGCAAGGCCCTTCTTGGGATAGCTCCAGAGAAGGGATCTCCTCCATCTTCTTAACAAACTTGGACGACAGAGAGGGCTTGGGATTAGATCTTGCCGATCGGACTAACTCTTGGAATGCCTCCAAAGGATCCTTTCCCATCTCGGTAGACGGATCTGGGCCCATCGTAGCAAGACGGCGACCTCCAGCAGACAAAAGGACGGATCCAGTCACAGATGCCGACCACCGCTCCAAACACCTGCAAGAAACCACAAGCGATTCGCTGGAGGAACGCGTTGATGTCGATCCGCGGCCCTGGATGCAAAGATATGCTGCAGTCCGCGTCCCTGCACACGAAAACCAGGGCGAGACGGCTAGGGTTTGGGCCCTAGCCGCGATGGCGTTCCGTCTCGCCTCATCTCCATTCAACCCCTTTCTTGGTTTTATTGAACTTACTATACTTAGTCATTTTTTTCCATATTCATGGGTTGGCGACTCGCAGACTCGTGGATGTGTTTTATGTTTCCTTTTCTTGTAATATCAGTCTTCCCCAACACTTATTTTATTTTCTCTATCATGGACTCGTGGATTTGCATTTGGTGCCTTTTCATCTATCACAAGTCATATGATAAGCCTCAACACTTAAAAACTTCATAGCCACTTCATCTGTTACTATCGAACTCACAAACTCACAGACTTGCATTTTTGTTCCCAACTCTCACTCCGACTCTCCACTATGATGTGTCCCATTCTTTCACATTTCTCAAGTCACATTTAATGCTATTCTTACGGGCTCAGTTGCTAAATTTATTTATGAAAAGGTCATTAATTAATGATGTTTATATCGAGGCAATTCACATTTATTTCAATTTAATTATTTCATCCAAATAAATATAACTTAAGGATCACTTTATTGTGCTAAGTAGTATTACAAATAAGTTCACCAACTTGTCGAAGACAATCATGAGAAAAAAATATTTCTACGGGGATACCTTGAAACTGTTCGCTAGAGAAGACCATAACTACCATTGGTCTAGGTCATATTGGTACTATTCAAAATCATTGGATAAAGAAAACAATAAAGTCTGGACATTAGGGACAAATCCTATTGGTTGCATCCCGAAGGTTTTTGAATGAAAATATATCATCACCTGGTGTGTCAATAAAATTGTTGAGAACAAAATAACCATCCCACTGCAAAGTGAATCCCTTGTCTCACTGGCACCTTCAGTGTTCAAGAAGATGTTGAGATTGTCGGAGCCGAACCTAGTATACAAAGGGGAAGAAGCCATGAATTTTATGAACAACAAAAATAATGGAATGGAACTGGTACAAGAGTATCTATAAGATTCCGCCTTAATGTCAAAAGACCTATCTAGGATTCATGTTAGTTCTTTAGAATACCTATATAAAGAAATTTTTTGGTTATTCACTCAAATTATTGGTAAATATTCTGCAGTAACTATTCCCGATTGGAATTGTATATATTGGATTTCACTATTCACGAGAACACAATCTTCGACTAGGCGAGGATTATCTCAAATGAAGTCACTACACAGCTAATAAATTTCAATACTGAGAATAAATTTTATATGGCATCTTATTTGGTGTTCCCCATCACCTACTGTCATGTTTTTAAGGGATTAAGCATTGCTAAAAGGGTAAACTCAAAGGTGGACCTTGTAACCATGTAGTATCAAGATTTGTGGAGTAAAATGGTTGGCCACCATTTCTATGAAGTATATAATAATTTCGTGTATGAGTTTAAAAAGTTATTATTTGGAGAAGATACTTCCTAATTCTCGTTGGAAGACTCAACATTTCTGAACAGAAAAGGAGTTGTTGAAAAAATGGATGATTATAATATCATCATGGTTTTTGGTTCTCATGAAAAACCCATTTTTCTTCCATATTATGTGTCTAATAAATGGTTTGTTATAGAAGTGGAAAGAAAATATAGATTTTGATTTCATACCTTTTACGAGAAAAGAAAAAATCAGTTCATCTCTCTTCCCCAGAAGGTTGGCGAAATTCTCATAAGAGGAATTGATAAGATTGATGAATATGATTCCTATTTCGACCATTCCAACATGAGGTATGCAAAGCATATCAAGGGGTTTGACCCTGATCACCTTTTTTACAATCATATAGTTGCAGTCGGGCTCTACCCATCACTCATCAACAATCTTATATATGGATAAGAAGAGGGTGATAGTCATGACCCTAATGTTCAAGAAGTTGACATAAATCATGGTGATTTATAGATTATCATAAACACTAATGAACCCCATAAGGAGAGAGGAAATACATCCAA
Organism: Picea sitchensis; assembly: GCA_010110895.2. Lineage (NCBI taxonomy): Eukaryota > Viridiplantae > Streptophyta > Pinopsida > Pinales > Pinaceae > Picea > Picea sitchensis. The sequence continues at coordinate 71,154 of SNQJ01S0048020.1, forward strand.
TTAAAAGAGTACTCAATCACCCATTGTTTCTTGAAGAAGTGTTCTACCCAAGGTAAACCCTCAGCTCGAAACGAACCAACAAAGAAAAACACATAGCGATAATTCAGGGGATGATGAAGAGAAAAACCCTCAGAGGAATTTATAAAATCCCCACAAATTAAAGGTCAAAAGGAAAAGAAATAATTCTCAGCAAGGGGGAGGAGAAATACATGCACCTGAACCTGATATGTTGTTGGATGACATGGAACTAGATGTGTATATTGAGAATATTATCTTCCCAGACGAAGAAGAGCATTCTGCAGAAAATGTATCACATATTTCTACATTTGTTGCCCAAGATGAGGCTTTTTACAATGAAGAAACGTTTGTTGTTCAAAATGCCTCATTTGATAAAGATTCTAAGAAAATTATTTTTGAGAGAAACTCAAGGAGTAAGAGAGGAAAAATGTGGTCCACCATTGATGCTCCGAACATGTTACCATCAAAGTTGTCCTCCATTCACAAGGTCACATGGGATGAACTGGAATTTTCAATTGCTAATATGAAGGAGGAAAATAATCGACTAAAATAAAGAATCAAGTAATTAAAATAAACTTTTATGCCTCCACCGATTGTGGCCACCCCAATTGACATGATTTGACCTAATAAGAGTTTTCAAGAAACCCCAAGATCAATTTCAAGAGTCAATGAGATTTGAAATTTGATTATTTCCACTCGACATTTTGTCGAGGAAAGGATGTCATTGATTTTAGAGTTATGGGATATGGAAAAAATATTTTCCTCTCTCGGACTAAGAGTGAAGAACACTATGGAATATTTGGGTGTAGATCTGAAAAATGATGAAGCTTTTTATGTTGATGGAATTACAATTTTTGCAGAAAAGGTCTTAGTAATAACATACCAGATGAGAAAACAAGAATATCTACCCTACCAGAGCTATATAAAACAATTAAAGGCCTGTTGGATTGAAATAAACAATGTTTTAAATGGATTGTTAATGGAATTAGATGACATGTCACAAAAGAGAACATAAGCATATTCAAAGATTATTGGTTTGGATATTACTGAAACTACCATTGAAGTCTCGGACTTGAAATTCATTTCAAATTCAATGCTTATTACTCAACAAAAATTTGAGGAACAAATTGAAGGACTGAAGAAATCATCAACTGAAACGTTTGACACTATGGTTGAGTTCACACATGATGACATCGGTAGTTGGCTTGTTGACTATACCAATAAAAATGAAGAGATTGAAAATATTTTACAACAATTATCTATTGAATATAGAGAAGTCGAGGACGATTTATTTAATATTAAAGGGAAACAATAAGTGACAGTTGTCCCGTTATGGGACTATATTAAAAGATGGTTAAACAACTCTATTTCCAAGATTTTTGAAATATCGACAGAAGAAGTTACAAGCTTCCCTCTATCTGCAACAAAAAAGAGTACAAAAGACACAACAACAAACAAGTAAAGATGAGATATTCTATCATAGTAAGTCTATGTTGATCACATACTTCTTCCCTTATCATTTTTTCATCCATTTATACTTCTTCTTTAACTAGAAACGTATAACTGAATCCTGATAAACTTCTCTTTGTCTTCTTTCCAGATTTTGTTGTTTGAGATCCGCCCATGCTCCTCTCTCTACTTCATACTTTCTTATACATGTTTTCTCTATGGTACACGGGCGCACCAATCCCAGTCCATTGGAAAAATGCCTAAATTTCATGCACTGTAATAAACATTATTATTTTTTGAGAAATCCCAGAGAACTAATTCAGGATCAATTTTGACTATATTTTATAACTCTAAGTCTTGAGTGTAAAGTATTTGAAACTGGTCTATCATAATCTTATTTTGATCTGCATAAGTATTACTCTTTAAAACTTCTCTCATGCAATGAACCATCTTCTTTTATTTTGAATGTCATCATAATTTTTATTTCTGCTATGATGGATGTGAAGACATTTTTATTTTCTGTAATGTGTGATGTTTGAGATTCCTGGTCCACTTCTCAGGAATTCTCTTTTATAAATATTCTTTTACTTTTCAACATTTTGATTTTTCTTGAGTATTAAAGATTGTATTGTATTATGTGATATGGTCCCATATTATTCTTGATTTGAAATTACGAAAAATATCATAAGCGAAATAGGAGTACCACCTCTTTAAAAATGCAGTAGGATTCATATCCTCATGAGGTTGTCATTTCAGTTCTAACGGATTCAAGCACCAAAAAGTATATTCCCCTTGTGCTATCTTGAATCTTCTAAGGAACTAGGTGGATTTTCTAGGGTTTGTAATGGACAACCCTAACTATCACCCTAGTTTCACTTACACTTTCTCCGTAGAGTCCTTAATTGACCCCATATGCCCAAAAACATTAGTAGGCACTAGTCTTTTATCATCTAGTCAATCTTAAGTTTAATATTATAGATCTTATCTTTGTTTTAGGGTAAATATAGGATTTATTTAGCTTAAATTTAATTGTCAGACATAAAATACCCTAGAGGTGTAGGGTTTTGGTTATATTTTGTATCTAAAACCCTAAGGTTTTCTTGCATGTGTTTGGCCTAAAATCATCTCTCTTGGAAAATCAACTTATTTGGTTTATGTTAAAAAAATTTTAGGGATGAATTTTTTGGTTTTATTGGTTGTTATATGCCAAGTTATTTCGAGGTCGATCAAAGAAAACGACAAAAATCCATGCCCTTTTGTGCCAAAGGTAATACTTAAGAACTCATGTGCTTATCAAGAGTTAAAAAGAGGCTTATTGTGCCCCAAAACGGCCTAAGTGATTATCCCTAGAGATTATCATAGGACCGAGTCTTAGTAATCAAGCGTCAACGAACTCGTGGGATCCCTCCTCTAAAATGGTTTTCAAGTGGGATTGATCAGTGGTCCAAATCTCATTGTGCACTTGACCTTTTAGATCAACGGTCCAGATCTGTCACAATGAAATCCCTGATCATCCCTATGACGACGTCATCATTGGTGAAATGCAATGAGAGTTCACCAACGTGATTTATATCCTAGGGGCCGACGATGACGTCTTGGCTAGGCCAACCTTACACATGGAGCCAAATCAGAATCCCACCCAGGACACATGGAGGGAGAGATGGTAGCATGACATGCCAACATAGCACTGTCAAAGTGAACTAGAAACTTCCATGTGGACATAGGGAACCCTCCATATACGTAGGTCAACATCTTAAAAATGGGTGAAACGTGTCTTGTCATTCCTACCACATCAAAATCATCGTGGAACATTATAAATCCTCCATGTGTCCATAGTGAAATCAATATGACTTTGTCGAGGCCTTAGCCGATTGTGGTTTTTGGTCGAGCTAGATAAATGGCTCTCCTTGTCCCTTGACGAGAGATCAATGGTGGAGTTCATGGTGGAGGTTTTCATTAGTGAAATGTAATGAGATTTCCCCAGTGCTAGTTATATCCATGTGTTGATGATGACGTCATCATCAAATAAATGAAATGAGAGTTCACCAGCATGAGTTATCACCAAGCGTCAATGACGACAATGATAAAGAAAATGAAAGATGTGACCGATCAATGAATTATAACTGATCAGGTTTCAGATCAATGGTCCAAATTTTATTTCAAGTTTCAAGGTGTATCGGTCTCATCGGGCCACAAATTGATGACTCTTCTTATTTTTCAGAGAGAGATCAACAGTGGAGGTCGTCGTTGGTGAAATGAAATGATCCTTCCTCAACGTGAGTTATTTCCTAGTGCTGCCAATGACGATGATAAAAAAAAGGAAATATATGACCTATCAATCGCTTAGATATGATCGGGATCTGGATCTGGATCAATGGTAACGATTGCTTGCCAATATGGATATGACAACTGTCGAGTCTCGTTATCTCTATAGTTGTAACTTCGAGTATTTTGAAGAAGAATAAATGATTGTAGGGAATTTTAAGGAGTAGGGAACGATGGATATTTTGGCTGGAAAATATCCATCTTCCCCATGATCTCAGCATAACAGAGAACCAACCGATAAAAGTAATTTTTACAATTTTATGTAAGGGGGAAACCATTCAAGAATCAATCAACAATAAATAGTTTCAAGAAACTGGAAGTGGTTTCAAGAATTATTTTAGGGAATGAGAGAGAAAAATAAAACACAATGAAAGTGCTCATTTCTAAGGTCAACATTTTGGGGAATTTGACATTTTCTTATACCTGAAGTTTTTTTTATCAAAAACCTTGAGCACAGATAGATGGTAAATGCAACGGGAAACTAGAGATCCATCCCTTGCGTTATTGTTTCATTTTGTAATTCCTTTGTTATAGTATTTGTGTTCTTGTAAAGCATCACCTTCCATTTTTCTTTTCTTTGTATCAGATCCGAATTATGAAAGTTGAGACAACAGTTCATTCACCATGTTCAGTGTTACTGCATGATGTTTGGTTATGACATAGAAGTGAGTTTGTCTGAATGTATGACCATTTCTTATCATTTCTTTATGCATTTAAATGATATGCAGAGTGTACCTCCAATATTTAAATATATGAGGATGTTAATTGTTTGAAGTATGTTTTTATTGATCTATATGCGCTTGTTAGAGCTACTAAATTCTTAATTGCTCAACACACTATTCTTTTACCATAAACTACATGATTCATTCTTAGTAGTGACCTGTACATTTATCATGTTTTTCTTCTAATTCACCACTTCATTCTTCTTTAAAATTCGATTGTCTAAAACTCTCGTAAACATATGCCTTTGAGATTTTATAGAATTTTTCATCTAAGATGACATTGTTTGAGGCCTATAATTTTGAGAAAGAGAGAGGGAAAAACTTCCCAAATATTGCACAATTACCTTATTAACAAAATAGATTTAAGAATCATCTTGAGTCTTAGCTCCTGGGGTTCCTTGAGATCGTTCCAACAACATCCTGGAACAACTCGAGGGATAACATCTGAAATGGCACCATTGTCAGGGACGTAATTTGAAGAAATCTTCCTTGGGGATATGACATTATAAGTTTTGAGCCTTTATGGTGAGCATGACTCATGCACTTGGATGTTAATATTTCACCTGGTAACTCCACATAAGGACAACCTGGCCTATGCCATAATATACACTAGAATCCACCCTGATCCTGATCAAGTTCTAGTCTATTCAGATCCAGAAAATCTTGTGACCTAGAGAAATATTAGAGAACATAATATTTCCTCTTTTTTAGGTAATCCTAATATAGAAATATCCCCTTCTGTTGTTCATCAAAATGTTGAATCTGTATATTGAATTGATATACCTGAATATTATCTTTTTTCTTCAAAATTTCCTCTAGAATAGTTGACATAACTCCATAATTCCCCTTTAGAATTTGGTCAAGAAATAAGTTCTCCTTTTTTAGACTTCTTGAAAATTCATGTTGCTCCTCTATCCTTTGAATCCCATAACATCATTTTATAAAATCTCATGAATGGATTAGGTGGAGGAAGACCTAAGGGAAATCAACCTCTGCCTCCACCACCTATAAATGCTTAGGTCACTGTCATATTTTCCCCATTGAATCTGCCCCAAATTACCCATGACCTGCCTGAGAATTACATGAAATATCTGCCAAACTTTGATGGGGATAAAAATTGCCTAGTTGAAGAGCATATGAGTTATTTCCACAACTTTATAGATGGCCAATGTTTATAGAATGATGATGTCTTCATGAGGATATTTTTCCAAACTTTAGAGGGAGATGTTAGAAAGTGGTTAAGAGAACTACTTGTTGCTTCAATTTATAGTTGACCAGCTCTAGAGGTTTCCTTTATGAGACAATGGGGTGAGAAAAGGGATAGCCTATACTACCTAAATGAATTTGTGTCACTCAAGAAAAGGGCCAATTAAACTGTTGATGATTTCAATAGAAGGTTCAATAAGATATATAACAAATCCCTAGAGATATAAATCCATCACAACCAACATCCAAAGTCACATATGTTGGGGCATTTGCTGTTGATGTTTCCATGGTGTTGAGGGAAAGGAGATCCCCAACCCTTCTTTTGATGCAATAGGATGAAATATACATGGAAGAAAACATGTTTTAATCAAGTAAAATGAAGCAAAAATAGGATCAGGCAGAGAATAAAAAGGCCAGGGAAGACTGTGGTACTTCTTATCCAAGCAGAGACTCCCAAGAAACAAACATGGATGAAATGTCCAGGCTGGTCAGGAACTTGACAAATAAAATGTCAAGATTTGAGATAAAACAAAGAAATAAAAATAGATCTTGCTAAGAGGGAAGGATAAGGAATCCTAATCCTAATTAGTTCAATAGACCTCGACCTAATCCACATCGCATGAGAAGGGAGAGAAAAAATGAAGAAGAACCCATCCAACCCCTTGTAAAAACCAACAATGATAACAACCTTGTTGAATAAGTAGTGGATGAGGAATATGTTGAATACATAGAGGAAATCCACCTTCTCCAAGATGAGAATGATGCAATACATATAACTCAAAATGACTATGAAGAGTCTCTATAAAATCCTAGGAAATTTGTGCCTAGCAATCAACGCAACAAAGGAGTTTTATCCTCATCTCGGTACATAATTTTTGTTGATGCACTACATGATGAGATGCATAAGAAGTATGATCTCAGGCCTCAATTTTTTTTTATTTGTTTTAGACAGTCAAACTCATGCTAAGAAAAATGTTCCAAATCAGTCCTAAGATAAAGCTAAAGAAGTTCTAGACATCCCTAAGGTAAATGAGATTTTGGAGCCCGTGAAAAAATAAAAATAAACTAAATAAATTGAGGAATTAGTTTCACCTTTCAATATTGAATGTGAACTATATAAAATCAATATTCATGTGCCTTTGGTGGAGCTGGCTAAAACCCCCTCATACCATAAAAAAATTGAGAAATTTATGCACAGGAAGGGATCAAGAAGTCCTCTTGATACTTTGAATTTACAATATGAATGCCACACAATATTTTTTTTCCCTCACATTGATGAAAAAGAGGAATTTGTGGCATCCTTCTATGTAACCTTAAATATCCATGATAAGATGTTGCATAATTGTATGCTGGATTTTGGTGCATCACACAACCTTATGCCCAAAAGAGTCATCAAAACATTGGGGTTGGAGATAACTGGGCCATATCATGACCTTTATTCTTTTGATGTTAGAAAAGTGAAATGTTATGGGATGATCAAGGACATAGTTGTCACCCTAGCCCAACTTCCTATTGAGAGAATTATGATGGACATGGTGGTGGTTGATGCACAAGCTAATTATGGCATGCTACTTTCTAGAACATGGGAACGAAAATTGGGAGGCACTATGGATATGGATATGACTTATGACACTGTAACATTTTTCATAGGATAGATCAGAAGGTTGTACCGAGAGGAAAAGTTTTCTTATGTGGTCAGTGACCAGAACAACCCTGTGAACCATCCCATATATAATGTTGATGAAGATTTGAGATGTTGTATCCTATATGTAAATGAAGATTACAATGAAACCCCAATTCTTGCAGATCCTCTTGTAAGTCCTATTGAAGAGATAAATGATATATGGAATTTTTTTTTCGATGGGGCATACTCAAAAGAAGGAGTTGGGGATGGTATAGTTCTCATCTCTCCTACCCGAAAGGAAATCCATTTGTCCTACAAGCTAGAGTTCGAGGCCACAAATAATGTGGCTAAATATGAAGCCTTGATCCTGGGTTTGGAGGTAGCAAGGAAGATGAAAATTACCAACTTGGTGGCATTTGGAGATTCAGATCTAGTTGTGCAACAAGTAAAAGGTTCCTACCAAACAAGGCATCCAATAATGAGGGTGTACAAAAATAAGGCATGGGATATGATTGATAATTGTTATGAAGCTTTCAATATTTTTGTTGTTTTAGGATAGTTTAATAAGCCAACAGATTCCTTAGCAGTAGAGGCTAGTACCTTTAAAGTACCATCCACTCATCAAGTTAAATATGAGATTGAGATGAGATACAAAACATCCATCCCTAACAATATCAAATACTGGAAAGTTTTTGAATATGGCCAAAAGATCAAAAGGTTCATAGAAGTGATATATCAGTTTGAAAATACTGATATGTATTCAAATGACGAGGGAGATATCGAACAAGAGATTGGTGATGAATATTAAGAGACCCTTGAATTTAGGAATTAGATGGTTGAGCATAAATTCTTGTAGCTCAATAATAACTTCATTCCCAAAGAACTGGTGCCTTTAGAATAGTTTTTTCATAGAAATGATGTGCCTTTCAAACTAGTTGTCCTTCCCAAGGATGATAGCATTGAGGAATACAATATTGGGAAAAAAAGGAGTCTAAATATATTAAATTGTCCAAAAATATTATTGTTGATCATAGGGTAGAATATTTGATGGTGTTCAAAGAGTACATGGATGTATTTGCATGGATATACTAGGACTTAAAAAATTATGATACCAGTATCATCCAACATCAAATACCCCTCAAACCTGGTACTAATCCTTTCAAGTAGAAACTCAGGCAAGTTAATCCTCTTATTTTTCCCACCATTCAAAAATAGGTGAAGAAATTATTAGATGCCCAGATTATTAGTCCCTTAAGGTACTCTGAAAGGGTAGTTGATTTAGTTCTAGTGAGAAAAATAACGGTGAAATAAGGCCATGTGATGCAGGAGCATCATCGTCATTATTAATGAATTTTGGTGGAAGATGACTTATCATCCAACGCAACATAATTTAAACTAGTTTGGATCCCAAGGAGAGTGCGCCAATTTAATTTTGAGGTTGTTGTAATTAAAGATCCCATGAGATCTTCAGGATAGAGCCATTGTATATGATCCTAGATAAGGTACTTGTCTTTAATTCATGTAGGTTGTAAATACTTTGAGCGTCGACTCATGTTTGAATTGTAATTGTTCATTTATTGAAATCAACTTAGTGGTAGGAAGCTTTTAATTGTGATATGAAATCACTGGAATAGTCTGGAGGGAAGGCTCGAGAAGCCCCTTCATGTATAAATCAATGTGTTCTATTCCCAGAAGAGGGTGCTGAAGTTTATTGAAACTTTTGTAAGTTATTGTTGGAGAAATATAGAATATAGGAGAATTGCTTTCAAATTTCAAAGAATGTGGATCTGTTTGTCTCTGTGAATTGGATAAATGTTATGTTGTTATCTTCATGTTTGTGTGTGTGTATATAAATGTTTCTTTGAATAAGTTCTAAATATTGTTGTAAGTTTCAATTGTTTCTTTTCTGAGAATCTTAGTCAAAGGAGTGCATAGTGCCAACGCAAGGAGTGTGTAGGCCGAACCATTTACAGGTTCATAATCTCAAGAGATATAGTGCACATTTTCACAGAGTAAGCACAAAGAGTGTGCCTACACTTAAGAGCAGTGTAAAATATCAAAGGGGAGACCAATGCATAGATCCAATGCTTTGTTAGGTGTTGATAAATCTCAAGATAGAAGTGCAAGGTGTTCACCAGAGTTCGAGTCATCCAAGTGATGAAGCTCAAGGAGGGATAGCTAGTGTAAGTCCCTAAGAGGAGAACCCCTTTGTTTAAGATCGAACGAGCGATATTTTTTTGGGAGAAGTTGGAATCCCTCACAGTCGTTCGATGGGGAGAAGGAGAAAATTTGTTAAGTGCTAAGTCCTTCAGACTTCATTGCTCTGACAATTTTTAAGTTGTTCGTTGCAAGGTAGGCCCAAATATCTGAAGTCCTAGAGTGAATCTCCACTATATATTTTTGGGTGAGCGCGAGTCATTGGATCCTAGAGTGATTCGACGATTTGACACTCCAGGGAAGTTTGATCATTGTTGCGCGGCGTGAAGAATCTCTCGAAGCTCCGAAGCTCGGATATAATATCGACTGTCAATTAGTGGGACAATGGGAACCATAGATCTCAATCCATTCAGGGTTTGGTTTTCCATAGGTTTTGGGTGATAGTTGTTGGAGTGAGGAAAATCCCGAAGCCTGAAGTCCTAGAGCATTGAATAGACCTTTCTATAGATGATTGGTCACAATCCGTGGTCATGTGCACAAGTTTCCTATACCAAAGGGACCCTTGTGAAATTAAATTCCGTGTCTGTGTATGGTGAGAATCCTGTGGGTAAATTAAGTATAGGGTTCGGTGGGATCATGAGAGCCACTCTGGCTCCTATGTAGTTTGATCCTAGACCGATAGGTCAAGTAGGCCCATCGGGGGTGTTGCACCTCTTTTGCCACCTAGATGAGAAAAACATAGGTTCTTACAAGCTTGGTTGGGTTAGCTAAGTAGGAAAACTGTGAAGGAAAGGGTTAGAGAAAGAAATATAAAAGAACAACTAAGAATTAAACTAAGAAACAAAATAACAACTAAACTAGTGAGCATAAGGACATAAGAACAAAGAAACCAATAAGACTCATGTCACCAATGGCAAGGTTTATATTAGTGAAAGAAAACACCAAGAAGAAAGAGGACTATGAGTCCCTTCTTCCTCCAAGGGAGGGCTCTTGGACCCCCAGAAATAATCTCTTCTTACAACTTTGAATGAAAATGGTGAAAGAATTCCAAGCTAATCCACTCAAGGGGTGAGATGGATTGCCCAATGTAATGGTGCTAGTATACTCTTGATGAGAATAGAGGATTCCTCAAGAGAATAGTAGCAGCATAACTTTGCTATTGAATTGCTTGAAAATGAAGTGCACCCATGGCCTTGTTTTATAGCACCTCTTTGAGGTATTGTGTAACCATCTTGTAGTGTGAAAAGAGGCTAATTAGGGCATTTTTAGGTCTTTGACCAGCCACCCAGTCAGATCCAGTCGAGATTTGGGTGTCAAATAAACTTGGAAGCTGAACTAGAAGTGGGTGGGAGGCCGACCAATCTCATAAATGCACCATTCTCAGATGTGCACAGCTTTTAGCGACCACAGTCACGCATCAGACGCATGTGTGATTTTCCTGCGTTTCTGGATCGCGCATGTGCGCGCGTGCCCTGTGTAGTCATAGCGCACTTTAATTTTATCACTGGTTGTATAGTTTTGGAACTTTTGGAAATGATTTTGTGGTAATTTTGGTCCATGGGTGACCTCATAACTGTTTGACGATGTTGGATTCTTGAAACCATTTGCGGAAAAAATTTCAGTGCTAACAGATTCCCCCTGATGGATGAGGTTAGGAGCATATGTATAGTCGAAATTCATCAATGTTTATTTTACTGAGAGTGCCGTTGTAAGAGAGAGTGATAGTGAGAGTGTCAAGAGTTACCTGTTGGAGGGAGAAGGGAACCTGTAAAACCCAACCTTCCATAAGGTGTGTAAAAATAAACTATGTACAAACGAGGCGGGCATGCCCCATGCTCATGTCATGTAACTCAAAAAAGGAATGGTGTGTTGATGTAGACAACTGTAGCGCCCTTAGGGGTGGTCGTGATAAAGGCAGAAGACAATTCTATAGAGGAACATACTCTGAATAGTAGGCAGTGACATTTGTAAGAAATATCACGGATTCTGTAGGCATTGATAGCCCAACCAAGTTCAGAGGTCTTCATAAAATATAAGAAATAACTGCAATAGTCGCAAAGTAAGACCCACCATAACATGATAAAGTGTTGAAGTTGAATGTTACAGGGGTCAATGACAACAGGGAGCAATTGTGGTTCTCCCTGTGCTGTCTGAGACCTCTCATTGGAAAGGTAATGAGAGTCAAGATACTGTCGCCCTTCTGGAAAATTGTGCTGATGTCGAAAAAAGCGGGACGCGACTCCCAAAAGAAAAGGGCTTCGTGAAATCTACTAGGTGAGGTTAGGAACTGGAGGAGGTACATGGTCGAAGTCAACATGTATGAAGACTCAAGACTGCCCTTAGTTGGGGGTGTATGTGAAGTGTAAGTGTCCGCAACCGTTCAACTAGGTTGAGTGTCAGGGGGACAACAAGACGTGGGATAAGTTGTGCCAGAGGCGGGACAGAGTGAACAAAATCAGAGGGCAGAGGTAAGTGGCATGTGGGATACTCAGAGTATATGGACGATGTCAACATGGGTAGATGATAAGGAGTGCCCCAACCAAGGGCGACATGGGTTGCGTTTGCCAAAAAGGGAAGAAGGTTTCCAAAGGTGACGAAAAAAAGGTATGTAAATGCTGGAAACAAAGGCTTTTTACAATTTACCAAACAAATAAAGAATAATTTGGGATGAGTGTACAAATACAGAAATGGGTGCCCCAATGTGATATGGTTGGGCCGGTTAGGGCGCAATTAGCTTGGAGAATTGGTGGAAGGTGGGGGCCCCATGGGTGGGTTTCTGTATGAGGTAGATGAAATGGAGGGAAATTCATAGAGGGGAAAATTGATTGTGGATGAAATGGAGGGTTCATGATACTATGGAGGTGCAGTCAAAATAGAACCTTGAAGAGATAATCTGGGAGTCCATTGGGAAAGCTAGCAAAATGAGGAGAATGAGTATGTGGTTGATTCACGACATGATGTAAGACTATCGAGACTCCCATCCCTAAAGGGTTAAAAAAAAAAGCATGAGTGTCAAAGTGCAAAAGGGTGGTATGAATGGCACAACTCATGTGGGGGAGAGTGCTACCGAGTGATAGTACCTAAGATGTAATGGAGGTGTCGGTACTGCAGAGCCGGAGATGGGGATCCTAGAGGCAAATGTTACAGTGTGTGACTGGAGATGAAATTGATATTCAGAGGGAATGATTACATGCCAGTGATGATTATATACCTGAAGGGGTTGCGTTGATGTATGAGGACCAAGTACCTGCACACATGAAAACCAAATAACCGACGTGAACAATATCTGAAGAGAATCGAACATACAAGCATTTATTTGATAATTTTGAACATGAGCATGCGTACCTGGATGGGCTATGAAAAAATGGCGCCTTGGGGGCTATGGATAAAAACTGGCTCGGGGACTGTCTTGATGTAGATGACAGGATTCTGATCCCGTGGCTGAAGACGGATCGAAAAATGGACACCTGGAGCTCCCATAATGGTGTTTGGAAGTTTGGCGGAAAGGCCTATATATAGTTGTAGGGCCCACATTGCCACCTCATTTGTACTTGCTGCTAGAGTGACTGGACAAGAGGTATTTAGAGGAGATTTGGAGATTTTGGGAGGACAAGGCAGCCGATTCAGGACCAACGAGCTTCAGGTTAGTGGTCTTATCATCCTGCATAGAAGTAGGTTTTCAATTTATGGGTAGGGCCTGTACGGAGGGCCGTACAAGGGATTTTATGGGTGTGCCCCCCCCAATGCACGGGCGATCCGGAAATATGCATGCACGGGTGCGTGCCTGTTATCCGGATAGCCGTGCATGGGTGCGCCCTTAGGGGGGACAAAGGCACGCATGATATGCACGCCTGTTTCCTACATAGTTTCACATGGGTGTGTGGATGTGTAGTGGGCAGGTGCTGTGATGCACGCCTGTGTTCGTGACAGGGGCGCATGGAGGCGCCCCTTTAGGGTGGGCAGGTGCACATGTATGCGTTCTTGTGGGATGGACAGGCACGCCTGTGGGGTGAACAGGCGCGCATACATGCGTGCCTGTGGGTTAAAGAACCGTGCCTTGGGGGCAAGGCTGACGAGTGCAAAAATTATATTTTTTAATGTTTTTTATGGTCAATATGGATGACCTAGGACTGTATTATGTGGTTGCAGGCGATCATTTTCACTATGCCAGTCCATTGGCGAGAGCGAGACTGGTCACAACTGAGGGATGCCGTGGCTATTGAGGAGCCGGGGGTTTGTGCCACTTTGGTAGCCTGTGGGCTACTGAAGTTATTTGAGTGCCCATTGATACAGGCGCCGGAGTATCTCCTACAGTTTCTGATCCGGATGTGGAGTCCAGACTTGGATTGCTTTATGGTGCGGGGAGAGCAGATCGTCTTCACTGTGGTGGAGGATATATATTTTCTGACTGGGCTCCCTTTTCGGGGAATGCCCCTACCGGTAGACGTGTCATTAGCGACCTTGGGCCGGAGGTACTGTTCGAGGGAGAACTACATGTCGGGGTCTGTCGTGAGTATCGGGGCGATGGATGCTTTAGCTCATCGCTGTGTAGCAACGATGATTGTGAGGGTATATGGGTCCCTCATGTCTCAGTGGATCAGTGGTTGTCAGCTGAGGGTTATGGGGAGGGCACTGGCCGATGAGCATTTTTCCTGGGGGTTGATGCTGCATGCCAGGATGGTAGGAAAGCTGGATAGATGTCGGTCTACAGACTCAGGGGATTTTTCCTTTGGGTCCATCATGGTGGCCTGGTTTTTGGAGAGGGTGCTGATGTTGCGCCCTAGAATTTTATTGGGCGCTCCTAGTGCGCGAGAGCCACGACTGAGGCGGTGGTCGACGATTTTGGTTCGCCACGTTGGTGGCGAGGGCGACCATTTTTTCATGGCTGAGGTGGCATAGGTGTGGCGGAAGATGCCGCAGGTTATACTGTAGTATCCATACTATGGTGTTGACTTTCGGTGTGATCCAGACATGGTGTTACCTCCAAGGGAGGTGTTTGATCACCGAGGTATGTTTATGAGTTTGATATGTTGTTTTTTGAGATAACATGACATATGTATTTTGTATAGATGTTGATACTATCGTTTGGTTGTTTGTATGTTCAGATGTGGGACCTCGCGGGCACGAGGTTGAGTTGATGAGAGCGTCGGCTCGCCAGGAGCCGGGGAGACCACCGTAGGGAGGGCCACGGGAAGGAGAGAGACGTTGGCGTGAGGACACCGAGGCGAGACCAACTGGTGACAAGAGAGCAGCCAAGAGACACCGTTTTGATGACCCTGGTGCCGGGTCATCACATGCTCCTCCAGTGGAGGCCGGGGGAGATTTTGAGGATATTCGCCACTGCCTGGAGGTGGTTCTACAGGGCGTGCCTGAGGGTATGTGGTCGCGCATCAAGGATGAGGGAATCCTGGAGCAGTGTGTGGGAGTTCCGTTGATGTGGCGGGCCGTGGTGCGACGAGCAGCAGTAGCAGCTGCGATGACTGGACGGTTACCTCCCGGTCTGGAGGGACCAGTAGTGGGTGGGGCACCACCGCCTAAGGGAGGGGCAGGAGGTGGTGCGCTAGAGGCACCTTGAGTGTCACTCTATGTATGGTTGTATTTTGTATATAGGCTGGTGAGCCCATTTTGGTGTAGTGAGACCAGTTTTGTACCGAGGTGCTCCACTGGCCTGCGGATTTTGTATGTGATGTATGTATGTAAAAAATTTTGATGGCACTGGTGACCGATTTATATATATATGAGTATACATTTTTTGGGTCTTTGTGATGTTTACATGTGTTTTTTAATGTGTTGATGATGTCTAATCTATATATGTTGTGACAGGTTTTTGATAGTTTTATGTGTGTGTAGAGGTATATTGATGTGATATATGCCAATCTAACACAATGTTAGCTAAGTTATATGTAATTTGATTCAATTGTCTTGGAATATGTGTAAATGTAATGAAATCAAAATGTCGAGATAAAAGTCTAACTTACAGGTATTTGCGAAAGAGGCAAGGATCGCGGACACGGTACACATTGTTGAGCTGGAGGATGACTAGTTGAGAGTCAAGAAAGATGCTAAGGTGATGAATACGATGATGACGGACATCGGCGAGGAGGGAAATGACAGAAGTGTACTAAGCTTGGTTGTTGGTTGCTGAACCCAAACATATTCCGCTAGAGTGGAGCATTTCATGTGAGGGGGTATAGAGGGCCCAAGCTATTGAAGCGAGATTTTGTGTCCACCGGCTGGCGCCGTCGGTGTAACCGATGTGGTAGGCCAGTGGAGGAAGCATCTGTCAATAACACAAATGATAGTTTAGACGTGAGGGATGGAAAAAAGATTAAAAATACTATAAACGAAATAACCTAATGTAGAATGGCTACGCTTAGGCGTAAAATTTCTTTAAGTATAACCCATTGATGGGTTCTTTGAGAGAGAGGCCTTCGGGAGAGGCCAGGATGTATGTGCCTTTGGTGAGGCAATGTTGGATAATGTAGGGGCCATGCCATAGTGACTCGAATTTTCCATGACCGAGGGTATCGTGAGTGATATTGTAAGCAAGGACGAGGTCGCCTTC
>SNQJ01S0048020.1:89456-108733 GCA_010110895.2 Picea sitchensis
TGAGAGAGAAAACCCAAAAGAAGAAGAAGAAAAGGAATCTGTAGGAGAAGAAGCAACATAGGAACAATTATTAAGAGTTTTTGTTAAGATGGGAACCAAAGCGAAGATGGAAGTCCCAATGTAAGAAGGTAATTTGAATGTAGAAGAGTTTCTATAATGGATAAGTTCTTTAGACAAGTACTTTGATTATGAGGAGATCGATGATGAGAAGAAAGTAAAGCATGCTATGACCAGGTTGAAGGGACATGTATCTTTATGGTGGGATGAGTTGCAAGATGACAGAAGGAGAAAAGGTAAGTCCAAGATTAATAGTTGGGATAGAATGGTAGCTAAGATTAAGGCTAAATTCATACCCAAGGATTATCAATTGAATCTGTTCAGAAGGCTGTAGAATCTGAGACATAAGGGTTTGTTAGTGAAGGAATATACTGAAGAATTCTATAAGATAAATATAAGAGAAGGACATGGGGAAAATGATGAAGAGAAAGTTTCTAGGTATATTAATGGATTAAGGTATGAAATATAAGATGATATTTGTATGATAACGATGAGGAAGAGAATTTGACAAGGAAGAAAAATCAGAAGAACAGGGGAAATAATCCTAATAGAGGGAAAGGAACCAACCGAGAGAAGTTCCATAAATGAAGTGAAGTAGTTAGTGGATCTAACAGTCAGACAAATAGAGGAGAAAATTCTAGAGGAGGATACTCTAAAGTAAGGATACCTTTTCCAAGAGGTAGAGGAAGAGGCAGAAGAGGAGAAATCAAGTTTCATGCTTGCGGGAAAACATGGCACATGTCTTTGGAATGTCCTGAAAATAAGAATGAAGGAGTTAGAGAATATCACATTTCTGAGGCATAACAAAGGAATGTGGAAACAACAATGAAAAGAAAAGAAACTGAAGAAGGAAGATCACTCATGACGAGGAAAGCTCTTGTGAAGCTAGAAAAATAGGTTAAGACCAAGGATAAAGTATGCAAGGTGATCATAGACAATGGAAGCAATGATAATTTAGTATCCACAGAAATAGTGCAAAATTTGAAGTTATAGACGACAACACATCCGAGTCCATACAAGGTGTCATGGTTGCAGAAAGGACATCAAGTGATGGTAAGTAGACGATGTAAATTTGAGTTTAAAATTGGTAGTTATAAGGATGAAGTTTTATGTGATGTCATACCTATGGATGTTTTTCATGTTCTGTTGGGGAGGCCTTGGAAATATGACATGAATGTCATAAATGATGCGAGGAAGAATACTTATAACCTTGATAAAAATGGTTGTAATCATATGTTGTTACCACTAGAATATAAGGGAGTCAAATAAGAGGCTAGTCCGAGTATAGTTCTCATGAGTGGGAAGGATATCTTGAAAGAAGTTAAGAAAGATTAGGAAATGCAAATTGTTGTTATAGGTAAGTTGAGAGTCATACTTACAAATACTTCTATGAATGATTTACCTGTGGAAATTCATGAATTATTGGATGAGTTCGTTGACATTATGGTGGATGAGTTTCCTCATAATTTACCACCCATCATGAGTATTAGTCACCATATTGACCTTATTCTGGGAGCAAGTTTTCCAAACAATGTAGCATACAGATTAACCATCAGGAGAATGAAGAGGTCAAGGAGCAGGTCCAATAGTTATTAGATAAAGGGTTGATCATAGAAAGTTTGAGCATGTGTGCAATACCAACTGTGTTGAGTCCAAAGAAGGATGGAGGTTGGAGAATGTGCACCGATTCCAGAGCCATCAACAAGATAATCATCAGGTATAGATTTCCTTTACCCATAATGGATGATTTAATGGATTGTTTGAGTGGAGCCAATTATTTTTCCAAGATAGACTTTAAAAGTGGTTATCATCAGATAAGAATGAGAGAGGAGGATGAATGGAAAACAACATTCAAAACAAATGAAGGGTTGCATGAGTGGCTTGTTATGCCATTTGGTTTAACCAATTCTCCAAGGACATTCATGAGGTTAATGAATGAAGTACTCAAAGATTTTATTGGGAAATTTGTGATTGTTTATTTATATGATATCCTAGTTTACAGTAAGATTGAGGAGGAGCATATAAGACACTTGAGGATGGTGTTTTGGATATTGAAGCAAGGAAAGTTGTTATTAAATTTTAAGAAGTGTCCTTTTATGAAGACAAAACTTGTGTATATGGGGTTTGTAATATCTTCAAATGAATTGAAGATGGATCCAAAGAAAGTGAGAGCTATAAGAAAATGACCTTCTCCAAGAAGTGTATTTGAGGTAAGAAGTTTTCATGGATTAGAAATCTTTTATAGAAAATTCATCAGGAATTTTAGCAGTATTTGCACACCCATACTAGATACTATAAAGAAGGAGCATGGATATTTTGACTAGAAAAAAGAATCCGAGAAAGAATTTAGATTGTTAAAATAAAATATAATAGAACAACCTATCCTAATTCTGCCAGACTTTAGGAAGACTTTCCAAGTAAAATTTGATGCAAGTGCAGTAGCCATCGGTGTAGTTTTAATTCAGGATGATAAGCATGTTGCTTATAATAGTGAGAAGTTGAATGATGCTAAGAATAAGTATTCAACCTATGACAAAGAATTTTATTCTACAATTCAAGATTTGAAAAAGTGGATACATTATCTTATACCAAGAGAGTTTATTTTATATACTGACAATCATGCTTTGCAGTTCATAACCATACAAGAGAAGTTGAACCAGAGACATGCCAAATGGGTAGAATTCATGCAAAATTTTACTTTTTTTACTAAGCATATTAGTGGGAGTGCTAAAAAAGTTGCAGATGCTTTGAGCATGAGATGTTTAATCTTGCAGGAATTCCAAGTGGAGACTTTGGGATTTGAACACCTCAAGGAGATGTACCAGGAAGACCTATACTTCAAAAAAACTTATGAAGCTTGTGAAAACCCTTTGTTAAGGGATAAAAGGAAATGGGTGGAGTACATAATCCAAGAAGGACTGTTGTTCAAGGGAAGCTAGTTGTGTATTCCAAAATTCTCAATGAGGGAATTTTTTTTGAAGGAAAAACATAGTGGAGGATTGGATGGGCATTTTGGCCATGATAAAACATATGCACAATTAATTTCTTCATAATATTGACCAGGAATGAGGTCTGATGTGAAGAAGTTTGTGGAAAAATGTAGAATTTTCTAGTATGCTAAAGGGAAGAAGCATAACACGCGACTGTATCAACCATTTCCTATTCCAAATAGGCCATGGGATGTTATAAGTATGGATTTTGTTCTGGGATTGCCAAGAACCCAGAGGGGAAATGATTCAATCTTTGTGGTGGTTGACAGGTTTTCAAAGATGGCACATTTTATACCATGTCATAAAAATAGTGATGCTACTCACATAACAAATTCATTTTTCAAAGAGATTGTGAGATTGCATGGATTGTCTAGGAGTATAGTCTTGGATAGAGACACTAAATTTGTGGGACATTTTTGGAGGAATTTGTGGAAGAAACTGGGGATTTTGTTTTCTTTTTGTTTGGCGTTTCACCCTCATATAGATGGAAAGACCGAGGTGGTGAATAGGAGCTTAGGGAATATGCTAAGAATTTTGGTAATTGAACATACATTCAGTGGGATCAAATTCTGCCTCAAGCAGAGTTTGCATTTAATGACTCACCTAACATGAGTATTAGTAAGAGTCCATTCTAGATTGTGTATGGAATGCATCCCATAGTAATTTTAGAATTGATATATTTGGGACAAGATGAATTTCAGAGTGCAGGATTAGAAGACTTTGCTGCAGAAATGCAAAGATTGCATGAACAAATCAAAGGAAAACTACAGGATAACAACTAGACATATAAGAACATAATAGACCAAAGAAGAAAAGAGGTGAATTTTGAAGTTGGAGACCAAGTATTAGCACACCTGAGGAAGGAAATATTTCCAAGAGGGAAATATAATAAACTGAAGCTGAAGAAGATAGGACCTTGTAAAACCTCATAAAATTTGCTACCAATGCTTATGAAATTGAGCTGCTAGAGGACATTGGAATTTCACCAATATTTAATGTAGCTGAATTATATCCTTACAAGATTGATGAAACATGAGGAATAGATAATCAAGAGGAGATTCAGTGGATGCAATAAATTCCCATAGCAGAGAATCCTTAGATAGAAAAGATTTTAGACCAGAGAATTGCTAAGAGAACCAAGAGAAAGGTTTATTATGAATATTTGATTAAATGGAAGAATCATCCAACAAAAGATGCCAGTTGGATAACTGAAGAAGAAATCCAGAAGCATTGAAAGGAAGTGGAGGAGCTCATGGACAAGAGCCCATGAATATTTTTCCTAGGGGAGTATGATGCAAGAGAATCATTTTCATTATTAATGAAGTTTGGTGGAAGATGACTCAACATCCAATGCATCTCACTTTAAACTGGTTTGGATCTCAAGGAGAGCACATCAATTTAATTTTGAGGTTGTTGTAATTAAAGATCCCATGAGATATTTAGGCTAGAGCCATTGTATATTCTCCTAGATAATGTAATTTTCTTTAATGCTTGTAGGTTGTATAGATTTTTAGCACCGACTCATGTCTGAATTGTAATTATTCATTTATTGAAATCAACTTAGTAGTAGGAAGATTTTAATTTTGATATGAAAGAACTTGAATAGTTTGGAGGGAAATATCGAGAAGCCCATTCACGTATAAATCAATTTATTCTATGCCCAGAAGAGGTTGCTGAAGTTTATTCAAAATTTTGTAAGTTATTGTTGGAGAAATATAGAATAAAGGAGAATTGCTTTCAAATCTTAGAGACTGTGGATTTGTTTGTCTCTCTGAACTAGATAAATGTTATGTTGTTATCTCTGTGTTTGTGTGTGTGTATCTAAATGTTTGGTTGAATGAGTTCTAAATGTTGTTGTAAGTTTCAATTGTTTCTCTTCTAAGAATATCAGTCAAAGGAGTGCACAGTGCCAATGCGATGAGTGTGGAGGCCGAACCATTTACAGGTTCAGAAGCTCAGGAGAAATAGTGCATATTTTCATAGAGCAAGCACAAGGAGTGTGCTTACACTCAGAGCAGTGTAAAAGATCAAAGAGGAGACCAGTGCAAGGAGTGCACTTAGCCAATGCTTCATTAGGTGTTGATAAAGATCAGGAGATAAGCGCAAGGTGTGCTCTAGAGTTCAAGTCATCCAAGTGACGAAGCTCAAGGAGGGATAGTGAGTGTAAGTCCCCAAGAGGAGAATCCCTTTGTTTAATATTGAACATACAATATTTGTTCGGGAGAAGTCATAATCCCTCACATTTGTTCGATAGGGAGAAGGAGAAAATTCGTTAAGTGCTAAGTCCTTTGGACTTTGCTGCTCCGATAGTTTTTAAGTTATTCATTGCAAGGTAGGCCCAAAGCTCTGAATCCCCAGAGAGAATATCCACCATATATTTTTGGGTGAGTGAGAGCCATTGGATCCCCGAGTGATTTGGTGATTCGACACTCTGAGAAAGTTTGGTCATTGTTGCGCTGGGTGAATAATCTCTCGAAGCTCTGAAGTTTGAAGCTAATCTCGACTGTCAATTAGTGGGACAACGGGAACCGTAGATATCAATCCATTCATGGTTCGTATGTCCGAAGGTTTTGGGTGATATTTTTTGGAGTGGGAAAACTCACGAAGCCCGAAGTTCCAGAGCGCCGAATAATGCTTTCACCAGATGCTTAGTCACAAGTCGTGTTTGTGTGCACGAGTTTCCTATACCAAAGGGACCCTCATGAACTTAAATTTATCGGTTGTGTATGATGATAATCCTGTCAATAAATTAAATATAGGGGTTGGTGGGATCCCGAGAGGTACTCTGGCTCCTATGTAATTTGATCCTAGACCAGGAGGTTGTGTAGGCACATAGGGGGGGGGGGTGTTCATCACTATGTGTGGAATTTAGGAACTTGAATGAATGCTCATTGAAAGATAACTATCCACTACCCAAGATGGATCATATATTGTAGAAAGTTGTTGGGGGAAACAAGATATCCATGATGGAAGGTTTTTCAGGGTATAACCAAGTGGAAATGCACCTAGACGACAGAGAAAAGACAACCTTCACCACAACATGGGGAAATTTTCTGTATGACAAAATGAATTTTGGTCTAATAAATGCAAGGAAAACTTTTCAAAAATCCATGGACATTGCTTTTGTGGGTGAGAGAGACAAATTCATCGTTATATATCTTGATGACATGACTGTATTCTCCAATACAGACGAAGATCACATCAAACATTTAAGGAAAACCTTTGTGAAGTGTAGGAAATTTGAGTTGTCCTTGAACCCCCAAAAGTCTTATTTTTCTATGGAATAAGGAAATATTCTTGGACATATGGTATCCAAAAAAGGAGTGAAGATAGATTTAGAAAGGGTGGAGGCAATCAAACAAATTGCTCAGCTTGGGAACAAGAAAGAAGTACAATCTTTCCTAGGAAAAATAAAATTTCTGAGAAGGTTTGTCCCCAATTTTGATGAAATGGTGAAGCACATTACCAACATGTTGAAAAAATACCATGAATTCAAGTGGACAGCTGAAGCTAAAGCATCTTTCAGCATATCAATGAATCCTTGGGAGAGTCTCCAGTTCTGATCAACCCAAATTATGATAATGATTTCCTCATCTTCTCTTTTTCATCGACACATACTATACCTGATGTGTTTCTTCAGAAGAATGAAGAATGAAGAAGATAAGATAAACCCATATCCTTTTTCAGTAAGACCTTGAGGGATGTTGAGTTGAAATACAGTAGCATGGAAAAACAAGCTTATGCATTGGTCAAAACATTAAAGGATTTTAGAGATTATATACAACATTCTAAGATATTGGCTTATGTACCCACTAGTACTATAAAGGAGATTATCACACAGCCTGACAGTGAGGGAAGAAAAGGTAAGTGGATTGCTAAAATTTAGGAGTATGATGTAAATATCAAGCCCACAAAGCTAGTAAAAGGACAAGGACTAGAAAAACTGTTGGTTGAGTCTAACTGCAGAGTTTTAGAATTGAATGGATTGTCAAAAAATATCGTAGCAATAGAGCTTGAAGGGGATGAAACACAAGAACCATCCTTAGAGGTAAATTCTAAATTTTCTCAATCTGATTGGTATAAAGACATCATATTTTACTTGTAAAATTGGAGCTGCTCACCAACATGGGATAAAGCCAACATCAGGTCTGTTAAAATTAAAGATATGAAGTATTGTATTTTGGGGTAAACTCTATTTTGGAAGTACCCAGAGGGAATCCTACTAAATTTACTCAATGAAGAAGAAATCGAGGACATTGTCATTGAGTTTCACAAGGGTGTATGTGGAGGTCACCATGCTTAGAGAGCCACTGCATACAAAATCCTTAGAGTTGGTTATTACTGGCACTCTTTGTTTTCTGATGTAAATTGCATGGTAAGATCATGTGTAGAATGTCAAATGTTTGCAAGAAAAAAATAATTGTTTCCCCTCCCACTAAGACCAATAAAAGTTGAGACACCTTTTCAGCAATGGGTATTGGAGTTCATTGGTGAGATTAACCCAAACTCAAGTGGATAACATAAATGGATTTTGAAAGCCACAAATTATTTCACAAAATGGGTAGAGTTCATACCTACAAGGGTTTCCACTGATACAATCATCATAAAGTTCCTAGAGGAAAATATCTTGGATAGATTTGGATGCCCAAGAAAGATCATCATTTATAATGCTCAGGCCTTCAAATCTGCCAAATTGGTTCAGTTTTGATAGGATTATAATATAGATCTAGGACACTCCATTGCGTACTATCCACAAGGAAATGGTTTGGCTAAATCCTCTAATAAAAACCTCATCACGATTATTAAGAAAATGTTGTCCCAAAACAAGAAGGCATGGGATTCTCACCTGAAATATTTTGTCTGGGAAAACAAATTCATCATTAAGAGGGCCATTGGAACTTCCCATTTTTAGCTGGTATATGGGTTGGAATCCATTTCCCCCATTCAACTCAGTATTCCTATGATGAAACTAATGCAAGATGAGGAGGCTGAATAAAATGACATGCATAAAATAATTAACCAGTTGATTGAAGTCCATCAGGTGAGACAACATGTAYAGATAAAGTTCCAAGCTCACTAAGCAAGGATAAAATAAATATTTGATAAAGGGACCAAGGAAATAAATTTCATGATAGGAGATATGGTCCTAAAATGGGATGCATGGAGGGAAGCTAAAGGGAAGCATGGAAAATTTGACAATCTTTGGAGTGGACCCTTCCAAGTTGTTGCAATTCAAGATAACAACACTTATGTTTTGGCCCGACTAGATGGAGAGTTGTTTGGAGCTCCTATGAATAGGAGGTTCCTCAAGAACTTTTTGCAGTACTGATCACTATAGAATTTTCTCACCCTATACATAAATAATTCCTTTTCAATTATGTCCACGAATTTTTAATTTTACTTCATTCACCATTTGTTACTTGAGAAAGTAGGTAGAGTTCTAACACTATAATCTATTGAGAATTTGTGGGTCACGTATCAGATCAGTTTTCAGGTCTGAATGGGATGTATCATTTTGGGTAGACTCCATAACCCAATAGAAGAAGGCACTCGGTCTACAGTTCTTAACAGATCACAAGGGTATGTTGTCCCCATTGGAGCCAAATGTTAGTACCATATTTGTTCGTGCCACTGGTATGAAGGTTCATCAAGGTTATAATTCTGAGATTGAGAAATTTATAGGTAGAGGGGGGACTTCCAGAGCCACTAAATAGTAAAAGAGACAACTTATTTCAAGTCCGATCAAAGAAAATGACAAAAAATCCATGCCCTTTTGTGCCTAAGGTAATATTTAAGCGGCCAAGCACTTATCACGAGTTAAAAAGAGGCTTATCATGCCCCAAAAAGACCTAATAACTTATCCTCGGAGCTTACCATAGGATCAGGGATTAGGAATCAATCACTAGTGAACCTGCAAGACCCCTCTGATCAAATGGTTTTCAAGTAGGATTGATTAACAATCCATATCTCGTTGCACGCCCGACCTTTTAGATCAACGATCCAAATCTGTCATAGAGAAATCCCCGATCGTCCTGACGATGACATTGGAATTGGCGATCTGAAATGATAGTTCACCAACACGAGTTATCTCCTAGGGGTTGACGACAACATATTTTTGAGGTCAACCTTACATGTGGAGCCAACTCAACATGCCACCCAAGATACACAGAGGGAGAGATGAAAATGTGGCATGCCAACAGAGCACTGTTAGAGCCAACCGATAGCTACCATGTGGACACAGGGAACCCATCATATATGTAGGTCAACATCTTGAAAATGGGTGACAAGTGTCATGTCCTTCCTACAGCATCAACATCAACGTGGACTAATATAAATCTACCACGTGTCCAAGGCAAAGTCAACATGAATTTGTCGAGGCCTTAGCTGATTTTGGTTTTTTCTCGAGCCATATCAATGTATCTCCTTGTCCCTCAGTGAGTGATCAATGGTGGAGATCACGATAGAGGTCATCGTTGGTGAAATTCCATGAGAGTTTCCCAATTCTAGTTATCACCAAGTGTCGATGACGACGTCCTCATCGGAGAAATGAAATGAGAGTTCACCAACGCAAGTTATCGCTAAGCGTCGTCGACGACAACAATAAAGAAAATGAAAGATGCGATTGATCAACAACTTAGATCTGATTGGGATATAGATCAATGATCCAGATTCAATTTCAGGTTTCAAGGTGTATTGGTCTCATCGGGCCACAGATCAACGACTCTCCTTGTTTTTTGGTGAGATATCAATGGTGGAGGTCGTCATCGGTGAAATGCAATGAAAATTTATCGGCATGAGTTATATCCTAGTGTCAATGATGACGATGATAAAGAAAAGGAAAGTTATGACTGATCAATATCTTAGATCTGATCAGGTTATAGATCAAGTCACGATCACTTGCCAAGATGGATCCGACATCTGTTGAGTCTCGCTATCTCTATAGTTGTTATTTCGAGTATTTTGCAGCAAAATAAATGATTGTAGGGAATTTTAAGGAGTAGGGAATGATGGATATTTTGGCTGGAAAATATTCAGTTGCTCCACGATCTTAGCATAACATAAAACCAACCGATAAAAGTAATTTTTACGATTTTAAATAAGGGGGAAACCATTCAAGAATCAAGAAGCAATAAACAGTTTCAAGAAGATGGAAGTGGTTTCAAGAAGCAGTTTAGGGCATGAGTGAGAAGAATAAAACACAATGAAGGTTCTCATTGTTAGGTTCGACACTTTGGGGAATTGAATAGTTTCTTATACCTAAATTCACTTGATCAGAAACCTTCATCACAAATAGATGGTAAATGCAACAGGAAACCAAATATTCATTCTTCGCGTTATGGTTTAAGTCTGTAATTCCTTTCTTATAATATTTGTGTTCTTGTAAAGTGTCTCCTTCTATTTTTCTTTTCTTTGTATTAGATCTGAATTATGAAAGCTCATAAAACAGATCATTCACCATGTTCAATGTTACTGTGGATGTTTGGTTATTACATAGAAGTGATTTCATCTGATGTATGACCATTTCTTGTCATTTATTTGTGCATTTAAATGATATGTAGAGGGTACCTACAATATTTAAATGTATGAGAATGTTAATTGTTTGAAGTATGTTTTTATTGATCTGTATGCACTTGTTAGAGCTACTGAATTCTTAATTTCTCAACACATTATTATTTTTCCATAAACTACGGGATTCATTCTTAGCAGTGCCCTCTATGAGTATCATGTTTTTCTTCTAGTTAACCACTTCATTCTTCTTTTAAATTTGATTGTTTGAAACACTCGTAAAAATATTCCTTTGAGATTTGAGAGCATTTGTCATCTGAGTTGAGATTGTTTGAGGTTCTATGATTTCGAGAAAGAGAGAGGGAAAAACTTCTCAAATATTGCACAATTACCTTACTACAAAAATAGATTTAAGACTCATTTTGAGTCTTAGCTCATGGGTTTCCTTGGCATCGTTCCAACAAAATCCTAGAACATCTCGAGGGATAACAAAATTATCATTCCAGGAGGTTGTAAACTTGTCAGATGCCAGAAAAATATATACAAGACTAGGAAGAAAACTCTTAGCTAATCATACTGTATTAAAAATCACTTCATTTGATAAATCATTTCCATGAATCAAATTCAAGTATAAGATTATGCTTTGTTCTTTTAAAAATAGTTACAATCCTCTTTCTTGGAGGACAAACAATCTAGTAGTCATCTTCAATGTTAGCTTACTCCATAACTCGATTAATTACTATATCTTTGTCAGATTGTAATAAAAATCAATCAAATGAAGATTGCAACATTAAATCGGATCCAAGGAATCTTATAGTCATAGTTTCGAGTCTTGTGGCTCTGAAATTTTCTTAAGATATAAGGGTAAACAACACTAAGATTCCCTATAGAAAACCACACTCGACCGATCACACACTTGCAAAAATAAATGAGAAGGAAATAAATTAACGGAAAACAATTGGAAAACAAAGCATAAAAAATCAATAAATACAATGTCTTGTGAAACACCCAATGCTTAAAGTAAACATAGAAAAATAAACTAAATAATATGTAGTGCATACCTAGGTCAGGGGACCCTCCTGGTTGAGCACATGATACAGTAAAATCACAATGTTTAACTCACAAAGTGTAGCAATAGAGTTATTGTATTATCAATAAGTGACCATAGACATATTCTCCCTAATGTGTTACCAATGAACTCCCCCCCCGATCTAATATCTCCACACACACACACACACACACACACACACACACACAACTTCAATTACATAGAAGGAAAACAATTAATTTGGGTAACAACAAAACCCCTCCACATTTGTATCTGCAACCATCACATTTATGATTTTTCTTTATTAAGACAAAGATGGTTTTCACACTGCTAGATTGATCACATAATGGAAAGGATCAATTTGGTTTTCTATTGTTGGTGAATGATGTGGAGCATGAAATCTGGTTCATCTAATCCAAATAATATGCTCAAAGGAAAACCATATTGATTCTCATATAAAAATATGCAAGTGATTGAATTCATCCACAAGAGGTGCAACCATGCAGATCAATGAATAATTTAGAAAATGAACGCTATAGGAATTTTGGGAATTATCATAAAAATCCTCTTTGAAAACATTCCCATACATCCCTTGTTATGCACTTTCTGAGAAATCTACCCATGCATCACCTAAATGGATATAATTTTCACAAAACCCATGTCACGAAATTTCTTCATTTGTCCTCATTTGCTTGGAAATGATGTGTCAAAACTATCCCTAGAAACAATCCGCTACAGAAAATTCAGTAGCAAGGGTGCTATCATATTTCTAAAGATGATAGTCTGCTGTCGAATTTATGTATCTATCATGAAAAGTATCCACAAAGAATAATAGTGAAACAAAGTAAACTCCTTATCCAATAAAATATTAAAAGCATTGGGAATTCATCTTAAAATGAATATTTAGTTACCTTACAAGACTTCATAGGATATAATCCCTAAAAGGAGAGAAATATGATAATAAAGGCTACAAAATATCAAAATAAAGTGGTGTAGTATAGGAAATAAATAGGTTGGGAATTGCAAAAAAGGGTCAAAGCATGGGCTTGACATCTCCCCCATGCCTAAGTATTTGCATGTCCTCATGTAAGCAAGTCTCTACCAAAAATATGTATTCTCAAAATTGCAAAAAATTGTACTTATGCTACCACCTCATACACATTATGTTGCTTGGCTAAGAATATCGATATTGGAAGTAGACATTGCACATGCCTTCTAATCCTGACATTGTTAGTGTTGAACAAGTCTATGCTTCAACCTCCTATTCCACTTTTTGAGAGAGATCACCTTCTTATACCACCTTTTGGATTTTCTAAATAAGGTTTTATATTTATCTTGTCTCTCCACCCCTAAGGAATTTGTTTTCTTAGCTGGAGTAGAGCTCTCCTCGAAGCCATTCCAAAAGAGAAAATGGTTCCAAGTTATGTCCTGCCTCTTCATATTGTCAACGATAAGTAACTTGACGAGCATGTGATGAAAAAAAAATCATTGTTCTATGTTGACAGAATCTAACTGAACTTGTTGAGATATCTCAGTAAAAAATATTTAGTAAGACGAAGGGGGAAATGATCCTATTCTTCCTATGGAAATGTGGTAAAAATATCATGTAAACAATGTACCTTCCTTCACAGGTTATAAATTTCTGCACTTCCACTAGAACATGATGCCATTCCTCTTGTTGGATGCATGGCCTGACCCGACTTCTACCTTAGTTCTCCAACAAAACCCTGGAAACATCGACCCTTTTGGTAAACCAAAAGGCAACACTGCGCATAAAGTGCACAACACAGTCTCACCCGAGATGGCTTATGGGTGACTGCAGGACCCAAATGTCTGCAGTCGTGGAAGGGATGGTACTCAGGGAGATGTTAGGCATGTGTTCTACTTCATATATATCATTCTACCATACCATCATTCAAATCTACCATTCACTTAACCTTTAACATTCATTATGCAGAAAATAACATAACTATTCTAGTGTGCGCTGCAAATTAACCTTAATAGATTCATCTATTCATTCATTCATTCATTCAACATTAAGCATAGAAACACATAAAGGAAAATATTCCACACATTGACACAATATTTTACCATGGTTCACCCCCCCAGGCTACATCCACAAAGATTTGACATTGTATGCTTCTTTATTCAACTTCCTCAAAATATGGCGTTGCACGCATTACATCATAAGTTTCATAATGGTGTGTGAGTTTGACCAATGTCACACCAAGATCCACATCTTGTGAAATGACCCTCAGTTACAATTCCAAAATAGACCTATCTCTAAAACTTACTCAATAATAACTCCACATCTCTCCAGAACTAGTGTATGTGACTCAAAACTCATCAAACCCTGATATAATATGATCTCCTCATATCTTACACTACATATTTATACTAAAACACGTGGGTAAAAACCATTACAAAAAGGACCCAAAACCCTAACCCTAACCCTAAGAAGATTAGTTTTTTCCACATATCAACCTCCTACGTGCGGCTAGTCCTCGATCCAACCATTCCTTGCTTTGACTCTTGTCTTTCTCACGCTGATTTCCCTTTATTCCCAGTGCGCTGCTTTCGTTGCCTTCCTGGCGCACTACTTTTCCTTCTTTCCTAGCGTGCGCTCCATTACTTGTCCCATTTCAAACTGTCTTCCATTATTGCTACACATTTCCCAAAATAGCCTACTGCAACAGGCCCCCAACACTAACTTGTAAGCCACCTCAGGCAGTGTTTGCTTCTTTGATAACTTCTTCAACTCCTGGAATCTACCTAAAATCTCTTCAGCATGAGTCTTCACATGCGTGCTCCTTTTTGGAATAGACTCCACAGTATGCACAGTGATATTATCTTTTAGTATTTCTTCAGCTTCCAACTTAATATTTTCCATATTTCCCTTGGTTGCATCCATCTCTGTTTATATCCTCTCTGCACCTTCTTGTAATGGCTCCAACTGAGCTTGCCTCAACTGCTTCTCTACTTGTACATTTTTTAATTCAGCCTGTAAATTATTTAACTCTTGTGCGCTACTTAGCCTCTCCTATATGTTCATTAACTTATGATTTTTCTTCAGATCTTGTGCAAATGTGTTGACTCCTTCTTCCTTTTGTTCCAATGCCTGCAACTTTTCATACTCCTATAGACTTTTCCATAGTTGTGCACTTTTGTCTTATAAATTTGTAGCTTCCTTAATACTCTGCGCCATGTTATCCATATGTTCATCCACCTCTTGGTTTCTCTATGATCTAAATTTTGGCGGCGTGCTTGGTTTCAAGAGTGCCATCAAGTCCGTTATATGGCTCTTATAATTCTCCATGGATTGTGCTATTCTTCCAATATTCTCTTCTGTCTGTAAGTGCGCCCCTTCTTGTGCATTGCTTGGAATTTACTTGAAGAGTTCTTCTACACGCTGTTGTATCTGGCCAATGTGTTGTTTCAATTCCTCCTTCATAACCTGTATCTCTTGTATTGTTATCTTCATGGTGTCCCTTATGTCCTTATCTACTTGTAACTCTATTGCATCTGTGCATGCTCTTGATTAGATCTCCTATGCAACACTAACTTGAAGTTTATATAGTGCTTTGGTTGGGACCTTGACCAACACCAAGTCCAAGTGATCAATGTATTTTACAGTCTTTTTATTCGTCTCCTCATCTATCTGCAACATATCCTGAGTGATCACAAACTTTTCACTACCCGAAACTATAATATGGACCATCTCCTGCACAGGAACTGTCTTTTCCTGAAAAATCTGTTGTGGTTGCGCCTTTTCCTTATGTTGTGCTACATCCAATTGTGGTTGTGCCAAAGTTTCCTTAACATTTGTTAGTTTCCTAATTATTTCTTCTCACTTCTTCTCAACATCATCCCACGACTCTATTGCGCAGTCCTGCACCTTCTCAACCACTAGTTCAACATCATCCTCTGTCAATGTTAGCTCTGGGACCCTTTTGTGCGCCTTCATCTTCTTTCTATGGCTTGTTGTCTATATCATCGTCCTCTTCATTAGTATGGTTTCTGTATGCGCTGAAGTTGTAGGTACTTCTATGTCTAGGATATATCCTCCTCCTTCTAGTTCCTCTTGCGTAGGAACAATTGTTTCCTTTTGTGCACTTCCATTAGTATCCTTCTATTGTGCTCCTCCATTAGTCACTTCAGTGCTATCCTTCTCCCACGCAACTGGATTTTGAGTAGTCTTTTGTCTAGGTTTTCTCACTGTTTCACTCCCTCCTGTATCCGTTGTGTGCTCAACAACCTTCCTTGTATTAGCAGCTGGACTATTCGATTTCTGCAATGTGTCAGCTTCTACTGGTTGCTTTCATTTTTGTCCCTTCTTAGAGGTCACTGGTACCTTCCACTCATTTTTCCAATATTTCATATCCCATTGGACTTCCTCTCCCATGACGCAATACCTCATTTGCAACCAATTCTTCTTGGGGTCCCTTTTTAACTGAATCTATACATTGTGCCTTGATACCTGAAAATTTTCTATATTCTTGTGTTCCTCCACCACTTATGGTGATATCCTCCTTGTCTTAGCCACCTTTTCCAGTATTTCCTCCAAATACATAGCAAATATGCTATATCTTTCCTTCCTTTATTTTGCGGCTGAAGTGTGCCACAATGTTGCGTATTGGGTTGTGCGGTACTTTCCTATACTTTGACAAAATGCATTGTATTTAGGGTGTCTCCATTCCACCAATGCTATAAGTATGATCAACCATGAATAATGGAACTCTATGACTAATTATTGTACATCTTTGTAATCATCCAAAAATAAGTTCAATAAGTATGGACTCCATCTAAGTAAAGTCCCCTTCATGCACTGCACGACTGCTACTATCACCCTAGCTGGTGCTTCTTCCTTGCGACAATTCCTTAACAATTTGCATACCATTAGCTTAGTTTCCAGTCTTTTCATAGGTTCATTGATCCTATTAATTATAATTCCCCATGACCCTCTCATTGTTCCATGTGTCTTCATCATTTCCTCTGCCAAGGCCTTCTCCTTAGATTTGTCGTCCATATATTGCTCAGGTTTCTCTCCGTCATTTGGTAGACATGTTATTGTTGCAATCAGATCAATGTCAACGTCGATTGATACCGGCCTGTCCACCCACAAAACACCCACATGTACTAATTCCAACAATTTTTTGATGCAATTATTCACATCCTTTCTGCGTCCAAAATGAGGGATTCATTATCCCTGTGTTGTACAACCCTACAATCCATTATTTTGGTTCTAGAATTGGAACACCTGACGCACTTATCCCCTTGCTCTCCATATAAACTCGTGGGTCAAATTTAGGGAATTTATCTCTGTCTACTACTTCATGGTCTGCGTAACTCGGTTTTTATACACATTCTAAAATGTTGGGAAGGATTTCCACTCCTTCTAGTATGCGTGGTAGTGCTATTGTGACTTTTGCTTGTTTGAGCGGTGACCTCTGTATTGGTTGTTTTCCCTTCTTATTTTCTGTCGTAGTTGATGGACCTGCCTCTTGATGCACTTCTTCTTCTTCTTCTGCGTCTGATTTTGGTTCACTTGTAACATATTCGACTTGCACCTATTCTTATGTTTGCGGCGTTGTCTCTGTGACACATTTTTTTTCTTCTTCGGCATGTGTCCTAGGCTCGTCTAACTCTATTATTTTGCTATTGTCCTCGTTCTTCTAGTGCGAAGCTCCCAAACCCAATTTTTGTGTGGGGTTTTGTTCTTTGGTAGGTTTTGTCCTTCATCCCTTGGATCCACATCCACCGTCTTAGCGACTGGTTCTTGTTCTTCGACAAGTGTTGGGCTAATTGGTTCCTCGATGGGTGATGGGATCACATCCACATCGACGATTCCTTCTGAATGAATATGGTTTTCTACCTATGCGTCTGCTTGCTTTGTGGAATTCATAGTAGTTCATGTGTTTCTTGTGAATCTACTGGGAGCTCTGACTTTTGGCGTCACCATTCTATAAAATCCCGAAACTACTGCTCCAAATATTCCCTGAAACCTTCAGAACTACCTTCCCGTGCTTGGATTTCTCTCCTTATCTCTTGTCTTCTCCAAGTCACAATGAGGCTTACCTTGCAAGTTTCCTTCTTTTATATGGCCTGTCATAAATGCTCTGTTGTATCCCACCTTTTTATTTTTCTGACCACTTTTCGTCTTGACGCATTGCGTTCATCTTTTCCTGTCGCACATTATCTTCCGATTATGTCATACCACTTGCTAACTTGTGCTGCGAGCTGTATCCTTCAAATGTCTATCTACTACTTAGCCATCTACTTACTTCCTTTTGTTTTTTTCTTCCTTTTCTACTTTTTTATTCCTTTTCTACTTTTTTTTATTCTTTTTCTTCTTTTAACTCCTACTATATACATTATGTACAATTCTAATTTCTGCGTTGCAACCACTGAGGTTTAGTAGGTCAACTGTCCCTATACAGTTTCAGTCGACTACCATTAACCAATCCTTTCATCTCCTTGCCAACTAAACCCTGCAGCTTCACAACACCTCCATCTGTGACAAATTTTATCTCATATGGCCCTAGCCAATGTATCCTAAACTTCCCTGGGTGCTACCAGTATTAACTGTCATAGAGGAGAACCATATCTCCTTCCGTAAAGTTCTTCTTCTTTATGTGTATGTCATGCCAAGATTTATATTTTTCTTTCCGTACTTCCTGGTGGAAACCAACTGCAATCCCGTCTTCTTCTAATTCCATGAGTTGAGCCAATCTTTCTTGAGCTGCGCCTCTTTCTGTCATGTTTGTAATAGTTGCAATGCATAAACTTGGTATCAAATACTCCAAGGGAACCACTGCTTCATCTCCATACCCAATATGAAAGGTGTCTGCCCTGTTAGCTTCTTTCATGTAGTTCTATAAGCCCATAGTACTGCTAGTACCTTCAAATTCTAATCATCCATGTTCACATTACAAATCTTGGTTAAGGAATTCTCTAATATCTTGTTAAATGCTTCCACTATCCCATTGGCTTAAGAATTGTATGGGGTGCTCTTCTGATGATGTATCTCAAATTCTTCAATCATTGCCTAGATAATACTATTGATAAAGTGAGTCCTTTGATCACTCATCAGAATTCTAAACAAATTTACCAACTTAACGAGTGACCTCAAAATGAGAGATCTAGCCCTTAAAACCCATATTGTTTAATAAAAAACATGAAAATCGACCCTCGAATAAAAAAGTGGTGCTATCGGTAGCACCTTTATTTTTTTTGAGGTTAAAATTATAACAATTTTCCACCATAGCTTTAAATTCTATAAAATTGCAAATAAAAAACTTAAAATCAACCCTCGAATAAAAAAGTGGTGTTCACGACATCACCTCCATTTTTTTTTCTAGGTTATAATTACAACTTTTTTGAAATCATTGTATTGACAACTAGTATTGTTACGAACAAAACCTTAAAATCAACCTTCTAAACAAACCTTAGTTCTAGTGATAACACTCTTTTTTCCCAATGCTAATATTACTACTTGTTTGAAACTGTGCCCTTGACCATTGTTAACGTTACAAACCAAAACCTCAAAATCATACGCTAATCAAATCATAGTTATACAAAATAACACATTCGTTTTTGTTTCGAGTTTAAAATTGCAATGTTTCTAAAACTATAATGTGAAAAATAAACAAAATATAGAATTTATTTTTTTCTTAAAA
>SNQJ01S0048021.1:29399-47904 GCA_010110895.2 Picea sitchensis
TGTTTAAAATTACTAACAAAGGTGTGGAGATGCAAAAATTTGTTGAAATTCAAGGGAAACAAGATAATCAACCACCATTACAAAAAGACATTAATGAGAAACCATTAGAAAAAAAAAATGAAAATGAGGAACAACAAGAACAAGAACATGAAGAGAAACAAAATAAACAACCACTAAGAGAAATCTCACCACAACATTTATCACCCCATGGGTCTACAAGGCCACATAGGCCTTCACAAAGATATCCTCCCTCATAAGATTTCTCCAAGGGATAAGCGGGAGCTTTGTAGAACCTTGGTTGGTCTGATGCAAACATGATGATGATATTTGGGATTGGATCACTAGCAAGGAGATAGAAATTATAACAACACACACTTCAATTTGGTCTGTACAAGCAGGACTAGATCAAAAATTAAAGGTTGTTCTTTGATCTTTTTCAACATAAAATATTTGGTGTTCTATTGTTCTTTCAGTAACATTTTTCTTATTAATTATTTTAGATCTACCTGAGTTTATTTCATATCTAAATCTTTAAGATTTAAATATGCTCATGTGGATTAGAGATCTATATAATTATGCTTCAAATCCATTATATATATATATATATATATATATTTGTGCATTAAATCTGTAGAATTTTATTTTAGATCTATTATTAAGTATTGTTTTTACCCTATCAACATTAACATAAATAAAATAATTTTTTCTATTGTAATATATTTCTAAACATCAAATTCTATATTATAACATTTCAATCCAACCAACATGAGCATTCAAGTTGGGTTATCTTTCCTTACAACAAGTCCGAAGTTTCAACGGCCTTATTTATTAATTTAATTGAAGATTTCCACGGCCATAATGGAAGATTTTCACACCTTCAGCAAATAAAACTCGTCTATCGCCCAAGATTGCAACATAAACCATCCACATCAGCATTACCCCAACAGACAGGCGTGTCTTTGAATTTGGAGCAGTCACTATTTTTGCGGCACGTAACATTAGGTGTGTCAAGGCAATAAAATGGTGTAACACGAGCCTCTACGACCACCCAAGGATCTGGAAAAAATCACAATCACAAGCCACAACACAATGAACCATAAAAATTTATAGTAATAGATACACTNCTTTCTTTCTAATTAATTAATAAAGAAAATTTGAATCTTTAATTGTGTAATTTAAGTTTTGGGTCGTTACATTTCCTTACAACAAGTCCGAAGTTTCAACTGCCTTATTTATTAATTTAATTGAAGTTTTCCACGGCCATAATGGAAGATTTTCACACCTTCAGCAAATAAAACTCGTCTATCGCCCAAGATTGCAACATAAACCATCCACATCAGCATTACCCCAACAGACAGGCGTGTCTTTGAATTTGGAGCAGTCACTGTTTTTGCGGCACGTAACATTAGGTGTGTCAAGGCAATAAAATGGTGTAACACGAGCCTCTACGACCACCCAAGGATCTGGAAAAAATCACAATCACAAGCCACAACACAATGAACCATAAAAATTTATAGTAATAGATACACTGAATCAATAGTACAGCAATTGAAATAATGAGTCTAACCTTGCACTGCAAACATCATGACAATTATTGCAATCACAGCCATAAATAATTCCAAGTTTCTCGCTCTCGCCATTAAGAGATTATAATTTCTCTCGACTTTTCTCTCACCACTAAGAGATTAAGAGAAATGTTTGTATCTCTCGACTTCTCACTCACCACTAACAGAAGCAGTGCCCAATATATATTTATAACAGAGCGGTAATCCATATTTATAACAGAACGTGAGTATAGTGCTATTATTGGTTTGTTGTTTGATTGGTTTAGCGTATGGTTAATTTGTTGAGATTGGTTCTTATCGTACGTAGTGGTCTTATGCTATTTTTGAGGAGTATCATTGACAGATCCTCTCCTTATTTGGTGCAATTAATTTGTTTAGCTTATTTGTTGAGATTGGTTCTTATCGTATGTAGGTGGTCTTTTGCTATGTAGATTTTTCACGAGCACATTTATTTATTCGATCAAATATAAATTTTTTCTTCAAGTAATTATCACTGTATGACTCGACAACATTTTTTTTCTCCTGATTAGCATGTTCAACGTCATGACAACCTTTGAACCATGACCATATATGTAAAAAATATGAGTTAGTGTAGGTATTTCATCTTTATGAAATACAAAAATAGAATCACAAAAAATTCTATGTGAACTTACGAATCTTATCATCGCTAACCCAGTTATTATGGAAATAGTCCAAAACATTTTCCTCGTTTGTGAATTTATTGAAAATTACAGTATTTGCATTGTCCAGATCCTCATTGGAACAATTTTTCATGATAAAACCTAATTCATTGAACATCTCATTTTCATTGTTTGGACTACTCGCCAATCGGTTCAGATTTTTTAGCCATGCCCTTCATACATGCTAAACACACAAGATCACTTCACACCTCATGATCCTCCTGCCACATTCAATTCATTTTAAGCATGATATTTTTTGAATAAATACAAGTTTTAATGTAAAATAACAAGATTGAAGTTACCTCAAAGCAACGATTTTAGTAAATTCATCATCAACCATGAAGGCGTTGATTTTCAATTAGTATGAAGTTCATAACACCTATGCATGAGGTGCTCCAACCATAGTGCAATGTCTTGTGATGTATTTTATGATGTCATAACCCATGCAACATGTACAGCACTTTGTTGTTCATCAAAAGACACCAGTGTGTACAACTGATACTGTCATATTAAAAAAACATATGAATTCAATTTTAGATCATCAATCATATTGAATCCTACAACTCAAATGATTATAATAAATTAATCAGTGACATAACACTAACCCCATATTTATTCATATTGAATGTAGAATCCATGGATATTAATCTATTATGGGATGCATTTACCATGGTTTCCAACATCCATTTTTTCTGAATTCCAACTATAAAAGGGACCTCTCCACCATTGGTCTTCTGATAAATTAAAAAATCATCCTGATGTTTTTTATACCAAAAATTGACACTTATTTCATCTTTTTTGTGAAAATAATAGTTTCTCTTGATGAAACGATTGTATATGTTTACAACATATTTTTTGCATAAGAATAAATCCCTATCCCTATTTGTTGCATGCATGTCAACATGTTTCTTAATGTGCATTTTACACATTGAGTCAATTGGCACTTCCAAAAAGAAACAACTTTCCACATAAGAAACTATATCCCTTGAAAGCATTGTCTTATGCATGGACCTAAAATCACCCAAAGTGTCACACTGACCATGAAATGGTCATCCTTCCCCATCTTCATGGTCATACATGTTATACGCAAAATTTTTATCTTGGGGTTTTGAACCATAATCTTGACAATGCAATTGCACTGACAGTCCCTTGTTTTCACAAACGAGGTCCTTTGTTTCGTTGTATGTTTTCCTCTTTTGTCCTCTAGGCTATATGAACAAGCATAACTGCATAACAAAAAATCAAATGTTACTAAATGACATTACAATACAATTTTAAAATACTTACAACTCATATCCCAAAGCAACACTACTCCTTGAGCTAGGGGGTTTATTTTGTCGACGGGTCAAAGTACAAGGAGCTTCTGGATTCATTTTTTCTCCTCCAATAAAGTCAACAACTCTATGTGAAGGTATTTTTGCAAATTGGTCAATGTCTAATCTACCATTTTCCCTATTTTCCCATTTTGTATCAATGTCTACAAACAATGTACAAACATATTAGGAAAAATGTCTATCCATTCAAAATATTTTCATTTTAATATTTCTCATACAATTAGAAACCATAATATTCTAAAGAATTGAATTTATTATCATAAACACATATTTTGATTGAATAGAACTAGGGATCCAACAATAGGTGGCACTAAAACACAAGAATGACCCATCTTATTTTAGCACCTATTCTTATTTTGTATATGACAATTTTGGCGTCGAAGGGAATCCTATGTTTCTCTTGTCGTTGATGTATTTTTTATGTATCTCTTGATATCTATGCTATTTAATATTATGTTATATCCAATATTTACTATGCTAGATAATCTCTTAGCACTGGGTCAACTAATAGTTAGTCATTCCTTCACATGGTATCATAATATTCATACCGAGAAAAATATCTACATATATAGGTTGGGTTCCTACCTTTTCTTACTAATACTATACTTATAAATGACATAAAGGAAAGTAAATGCTTCAAGCACATAAATAGTTGAAACAAAAACATCTCACCCTTTTTTTTTGTTGAACCCAGACAAGAGGGCATCTTGTGCTATTACAACCTTGAATTCCCACTAGAGAAATTGATATGGCAACTAAACCAAAAAACCCCAAATTTTAAATACTTGAGGGAAAGGAATTGAACTAGTCCTAGTTGAGGAGAACATCCAAACAACACCCATTCCTATTCTATTGTTTATATGAGATTGTTATGATTATTTCTATCAAAGAATTTGTTATGAAAATTTACTTCAAAACCAATATTTGCAAAAAGTGGTGAAGAACTATGAAAATCTCGCATTGATGATATGGATTCATCAATTATAGGTTTATGATGATGCTAGAACACTTTTAAATAGATATCAAAAGTCAATTATACATGAAAATCAAAATTCAAATATTAGTTTGACCATTTGAAGAACTATGTTCTTATCCTTTCATCCAAGCAATAACCTATCATCACTTCAAGATTTCTAGCAACCACACTCCCTATTAAAATGTATCTTAAAGGAACTTCCCAAGAGAAATTACCTTATAACCTATTAGAATGCATCCTAAAGGAACTTTCCAAAAGTGCATAAATCTCACACCACTATAGAAATGTCATTAACATGAATTGTTCTTCCACTCTAATGATCTGTTTTTCCACTACAACTAATTCTTGTCTTTTGATGTAGATGGTGATGAAAGGTAATTTGGACATAACCATAGAATTAGGAACTTCTCTAGTGATTATATTAATGCAATCTTGTCATTGTGAAATGTTGTTCAAGCACTACTCCAAGACATTAATGAATGTGAAAAAATAATAACTAAAACTGAAGTTTAGAAAAATGTAAATAATAACATGAAAACAATGATGGATAAATTAGCATGTGAATCAAACAAGTTGAATACCATTTACATGAAATAAATGGTGAGTAGTTGAAAGGCATTTATTTTTGCAATTATATAAGTTCAATGCTAACTCTTATTATTACAAGCCATTGAAATAAGATTAAAGGTATTAAAAACATGAAAACAATATATACGAAAATACCATTTACATGGAACAAGTGGTTGAGTAATGGAAAGGTAGTGAGTAATGAACATTTTGGATTTGCAACTATTATGTGTCTTCATCTTTCTTCAATATCTTTTATGTATCTTTTTAGACATGTTTCTCTATATATAATGTAATCATATAGAAGAATGACAAAACAAATTGTATACCAATGTTTTAAGTTTGGACAATGGTGATTGCATGAACTTGAAATGTTCCATTTATTTGCATTCTTTGATTATTTAATCATGATTTTTTTTTGCCAATGCGTTCATAATTTTCTTGTCTTTCATGCCTAAAGCTTACATTCTGCCAACACATATCTTGCTAATGTTATTGTTGCCTTATATGCTCATATTATTTCTCATACAATGGAACTTCAAATCAACCTATTGGCATGTATCATGAATTTAGTTTGGCTCCCTTGAAATGTAGTTTCTGAATATCAACGAACAATTGCAAGCATGCACATTTTTTTTCGTTTTCTCCATATAAAGAGTGTAACATGTGTCCAAAAAGAAAGTAACCAATCTCTCAAAAATGAAGAAACCAGACTCTCAGAAATATAAGACCAAGTTTGTCGTCCCTCTAGCTAAAAAGGGTAGAAAAGGAGTGCAAACTTGGATGTGAATTCTTTCAACAATATGCTTTTGTTTGGTTGTCATAATATTATGGATTTATTTCTAGCCATCTAAATTGGATTTCATTTGTTTATAGTAACTATAATCCATCATTAGTTAGTTAAAATTTCATTTTGGGATAATATTTGTATGCTCATTTAATAGTTTTATTGGTTGTTCTATTAACATCTAATGGATACAACTAATAATCTCTTCAAATTTTGGAGGGAGATTGAGACGATAAGCTTCCTCTTGATAAAATGAGAAGCAGAGAATATAGAGAAAGTGTAGAGAATAAATAGTATTTAGTATATTGAGTATATGAGAAAAGAGTACATTAGAAAAGGGAAAAGAGTTGAGCTTAATAGGCTCAATCAAATCAAGAACATAAATAATCGAGTGTACAACTAGCCAGGACAGTTGGTAGTGTACAGTCAGACTATTGAGGTTACATTATATTTAACACTCCCTCTTAAACTCAACAGTTACAAACATCAACACTGATAATGCCCAAGTGTTGTCTCTGAAAATCAAAAACAGATTTTTCTAGTGGCTTTGTAAAAATATCTGCGAGTTGAACTCGTGAGCCACAAAATTTAAGTGCAATGCACCATTATTGACTATCTCGCAGATGAAGTGAAAGTGAGTGTCAATGTGTTTATTTTTCTTATCAAACACATGGTTTTTGGATAAATAAATTGCCGAGGTGTTTTCACAAAAGATAGAAGTTGGCTCATTTTCTATATGTGACATATATTTCAATATTCTTCTCAACCACACAACTTGACAAGAAGTTGAGGTAGCAGCGACATACTCTGCCTCTGCAGAAGATATCGATACAATTGGTTGTTTCTTTGATGCCCATGAAATCAGGTTTGCACCCAGGTGAAAAACATGTCCTGAGGTGCTTCTTTTGACATCTAGGTTGCCTGCAAAATCATTGTATGTGTAACCAAAGAGATGATTATCATCATACTGAGTGTACCATAGGCCAAAATTGATATTTCCTACAACGTATATCAGAATCCTTTTCACCATCGTCGAGTGAGAATATTTGGGGGATTCCATGAATCTGGAAACAAAGTTGGTTGCATACATAATATCAGGCCTAGTTGTTGTAAGATACAAACTACCTACTAAACTTTTGTATAGGTTGGAGTACATTGTAGCTCCTTCATATTTCTTGCTCAATTTTGTGCCTAGGGGTATAGGGGATTCTGGTAGATTGCAGTCTTCCCTGCAAAATCTTTTGATGATGTCTGCTGCATACTTTTGTTGATAGACAAAAATGTCTTTGGTTGATTGATCAACCTCAATTCCCAAAAAATATTTCATTATTCCAAGATATGTCATCTCAAACTCAAATTGCATGGCATGTTTAAAACTGGTTAACTCAAGATTTGCAGTATATATCATTTCATAAACATATAAACATACAATCAGAATTTTACCGTGTTGATATATTTTGGTGCCTAAAGTTGGCTCATTTTGGCTTCTACTAAAACCACTTTTGATCAGGTAAGTGTCAATTCTGTTGTACCAATCTCTTGGAGCTTTCTTTAAGCCACACAAGTCTTTCTTCAACCGATACACTTTGGTTGGTTGCTCTCGGAATTCAAATCCAA
Source organism: Picea sitchensis (assembly GCA_010110895.2). Taxonomy (NCBI): domain Eukaryota; kingdom Viridiplantae; phylum Streptophyta; class Pinopsida; order Pinales; family Pinaceae; genus Picea; species Picea sitchensis. The sequence goes on from SNQJ01S0048021.1 coordinate 36,926, forward strand.
GTGGCTAATCGACATAAACTTCTTCTTCTAAGAAACCATTCAAGAAGATAACTTGACATCCATCTGGTATACTTTCTATTTGTGTTGGGTTGCTATGGCCAAGAGAGTCCTTACAGTGTCCAACCTTGCTACTGGAGAAATTTTTTGACCATAGTCAATACCTGGTTGTTGTGAGAATCCTTTGGCAACAAGTCTTCCCTTGTGTTTCTCAATCTGTCCCTTTTCATTGAGTTTAGTTTTGTAAAACCACTTGACACCAATATTTTTCTTGTGTCTGGGTAGATCAACATGATCCCATGTATTTTTCTTCTCAATGGAGTCAATCCCTTGGTTCATGGCTTAAACCCAATGTGGCTCCTTAACTGCTTCTTTAAAATATGTAGGTTGACATGAAATTAATGCAAAAAGATTGTGTTGTTCAATGTCATCCAACTGCTAATGGATTTCTCTCAAACTTCGAGTTCTCTAACTTTGAAGTTCAGAGGATGAGTCTATGCTTGAAGTTGATTTATCCTGAGAATTTTCATAATTTCCTTGTACCTGCAGTCTTGGAAGAGTAGGCTGATGTGTTTGTTGTCTTGAATTCTCTGTGTCTTCGGGAAGTGACAACAATGGATCATGACTATCCATTTGCTTATTTTTGGACTCGTTCCAGAACTGATTTTCAAGAAATTTTACATCTCTGTTGAGGATTAGTTTCTTTGAAATTGGATTGTAGAGTCTGTAGGCCTTGGATGTTTCACTGTAGCCAGTAAAGATGAATTTCTCACTTCTATCATCAAGTTTATTCCTTAATTCAGAAGTTGTGTGAGTGTATGTTATGGATCTGAATGTCCTTAGGTTAGCAACATTTAATTGTGTCCCACTCTATGCTTATTGAGGGACCTTCATCTTGAGACTGGTTGTTGGAGATCTATTCAAGAGATAAGTTGATCATGCTACTACTTCAGCTCAAAATGTATTTGACATACATTTCTCTTTGAGAAGGCTTCTTGCCATGTTCATTATTGTCTGATTTTTCCTTTCAACCACTCCATTTTTTTGTGGAGTATACTTGGTTGTAATTTGCATGATGATGCCTTGTGATTTGTACAAATTTGAAAATTCTTTAGAGCTATATTCTCCTCCTCCATCTGAATTTATTTATTTTACATATTTGTGACTCTTTTTTTCAGCTTCAGCTTTGAATTCTTTGAACTTTGCAAAAGTTTCAGACTTGTGTATGAAAAATAGATCCAAATTTTCTTGCTAAAGTCATCAATAAACATTAGAAAATAAACTCTACCACCTATTGATTATGTTTTCATTGGTCCACATAGGTTAGTGTGAACCAGTTCTAGGTTTTGTTTGGCAAGAGTGAAGGATTGTGGAAAACTAGTTCTCTTATGTTTTTCTAGAATGCAAGACTCACATGGGGGATTTTCCTCCTTGAAAATAGGGAGACCTTTGACCATGGAGTGCTTTTGTAGAAGACTTACATTCTGAAAGGGTATATGTACAAATCTTGTATGCCAAACCAAATTTTCATTTGGGGTGGATGCACTTCGTGCATATGATTTGATCAGATTTACAGTTCTGAGGGTCAAGGGAAACATCCTATTCTGAGTGTGGATTTCAGAAATTAATTTTCTGCTGGGGGTTTTATCATATATCCCGCATGCTTCTCCTTTAAAAAGTACCTTATAGCCATGTTCAATGAGTTGTCCTACACTTAACAGATTATGTTTCAGATCTGGAACATGACAGACATTGTTTATGTCTTTCTTTACATTTTGTTTAGTAAGAATAGGTACAGTTCCTTTTCCTTGAAATTTGACTAAGGAATCATTTCCAAGTGTAATATCAGAGGAAATTAAAGAATCAATGAATGAAAGTAAATCTTTGTTACCTTTCAAGTGATTTTTGCAGCCACTATCCAACAATTAGAGATCTTTATGTTGTTCTTCAGTTTTGTTGCATGAGAGAAACATACCTTCTGAGTTTTCTTCTGTATGGTTTGAGACATGTGCTCTGCTTGAGCGTTGATCTGCTTGCCTCTTCCGGCATTCAGATTCATAGTGTCGAAAATTTTTGCACTAATAGAATTGTATGCCAGATTTGTCATATGATCTTCTCCCTCTACCTCTTTGAGGCTAGAAATTTTGATTCTGGTTCTGTTGTCTGTGACCTTGGAAATTTTGGTTATGGTTCTGTTGTTTGTGACCTCCACTTGAGTGATGGTTACTTGTAATGATCCATATTCCTTGGTGACCTTTTCCTCTTCCTCTGCCTCTCCCTCTATTGAAGGAGAATTGAGTTTTAAAGGAAATGAAGATTGATTCATCTGTGAGATGAAGTCTGGTCTCGTGTATCAACAAGGAACCCATCAGTTCATCTGTTGAAAAAGTTTGACAGATCCTTGGATTCAAGGATTGTTGTAACAACCATTTCAAATTTATTTGGTAAACTTCAGAGGACTTTCTCAACAATGCATTGATCATGGATGGCTTCACCAGTCAATCTGATCTGGTTTACTATTCCCATGACTCTGGTCATAAACTGATCAACATTTTCAGACTCTATCATTTTTAAAGTCTTAAAGTGTGTCCTCAAGGTCTTTAGTTTGACTGTTTTGACCCTGTCATTTCCTTGGTAGGCTGATTTAAGGATGTCCCAAGCTTGTTTTGAAGTAACAACAACTATGATTTTTTATAAAATCGAGTCATCCACTGAACTTTGAATCCATAATTTTTCCTTATTTTCTTTGTTCCTTTGTGTTTCTTGAACAGTTCTCTGTTGGTTGGTCATGGAAGCAAGGTCTATTGGATCTCGTTCCACATATCCAAGATCCATTGGATCCCAACACTCTTTTTCTTGTAAGAAGGATCTCATTCTAAGAGACCAAAACTCATAATTTTTTCCAAGAAAAATTGGTCCTTGAATTGGTCCTAAATTGCTAGACATGGCCATCTTTTTCTTTTTAAAATTTAACAAAACAAAAAAATGTTAGAAAAAATTTTGTTTACCTATTTTCTGCGCGTAAAACTAGGTCTTTGAAGTTCTTTCAGTGACTTCAGACCGAAACATGCGGTGTAGACCACTTCTTTGACTATCCGATCGCAAGATCAAACCACTTTGATCTGGCTGGATCTGACTATCTGAGCGCAAGATCTATTGATTTGGAGATCTGAGATCTATTATGTTGCAACTGTAGAAACTATAGCCCCTCTAATGGTAGAATCGGGTTTTCGGAGTTTACTCGAGAGCCAAAAAAAATTGACGTCTAGCTTCTCATGTGACCGTGGGTTGAAAACCAGGTGATTCAGGCTTTCGGGCTTCGGGTGTTTTGACGCTGAGAGTATCAGTGCCTTCAAATAACCGAATTTCTAAATCACAAATTTTCTTCAAAGATTAATGATCCTCATTGATTTGAGATCAATGACCACAATTTCTTTGGAATATCATGCCTTCGATCGATGACTGCAATCAAATCGCGATTTCGTGTATCAGGGATCTGCGATGTATCTTATCTCTCTTCCCCTATACCCAAAATGTCGATGACCACTTATGCCAGATCAATGATTCTGCTTCTTCCCATGATCAATAGTCTAGATCATGTCATTATTTAACGTATCGCGACTTCCGTGTCACAACTTCCTTTACATCCTCGACTTCTGAAATGTCGATATTTTGGGGCATCCAAATCTGACGGTTCGCGTTCCTCTGGATCTAACGATCAAAATTTCATTGGGATTTTGTGTATCGGGATTTCGTGTGTCGCCAAGTCGAACAACTTTTCACCTTCGTTCTCCCAATCCCCGAAATGTCAAAATTCTCCGTGGACAATCAATGGTCCAGATCTCTCCTCAATCAATGGCTGGGATATTTTGGTGATTTCACGTTTTGCGAGTTTCACAAACTTTCCCTTTGACTTCCCTAAGTCGCGAGTCAGGGAAATGTTGATCTCTCACTATGTGTCCCTCTGGATGAACGGTTAGGATCGTTGTGACTCTTCCCTTGTAAATCTTCCGAAGTACATGGATATCTGTCATGTGTCCCCTAATGATGGACGATCCCATTAATTTCGGGACTTCGGGAGACTTGTCTCATTTGCAACCTTTGCATGAAATTTCCAAATACGCAAAATTCGAAAAGATTTGTTGGTTAAAGCATACGCACCTTTTCTTGATCTGATAGTTGTTGTAGATCTCGCCTTGATCTGATGGCTTAATCTCGTTCGCCTTTTCTACACTTTCCTCATCTCTGAGCTTCATTAACGACTCAGATCAGTTAGCAGGACTGATCTTACGGCTGCATCTGCTTGTCCTTTGTTTCTTTAGCGTTTCCTCTATTGCTTCTGCAAAGATTTTCCCCTGAAGAAGGAAATTCGTGAATCTTTCATGAATTCTTTAAAGAATTTACATATCTTTAATTGTTTCTACCTTCTGCAGCTATGTTTCATGAATCTTTCAAGGATCTTTAAATTCTCACGTTTCTTTATTGTTTCTACCTTCTGCAACTTCTGCTTCCTCACAGTTGTTGTTTGCAACAATCTTTTGAGCGGAATGACGGACTTCTATCCAAGCTTTGTGAAGAATCTGCATCATGTGTTGTCGTTCATAATTTAAGCTCCGCACTCCTTAGGATTGGGCTGCTCTCCAGACTATGTGAAGAGGCTTACGTCTGAAGCTCTGATACCGTAATAAAATGAGAAGCAGAGAATATAGAGAAAGAGCAGAGCAGAAATAGTATTCATTATATTGAGTATATGAGAAAAAAATACATTACAAAAGGGAAAAGAGCTGACCTTAATAGGCTCAAGCAAATAAAAAACATAAAGAACCGAGTGTACAACTGGCTAGGACAGCTAGCAGTGTACAGTCACACTATTGAGGTTATATTATATTTAACACCTCCAACATTTGATTTTTCCACCCATCCCAGAACAACTGGTGATTAACAGCAAGAGTTTTAATCTTCCATATTTTTTTCAAGCAAGGAATCTACAGGTGTTGTTATTTTTTAATTATGACTTTGTCATTGAGAATCTACAGGTGTTGTTATTTTTTAATTATGACTTTGTCATTGAGAATCTACAGGTGTTGTTATTTTTTAATTATGACTTTGTCATTGAGATATTAGTGAATATTGGCCAAAGTCAAAGTTTTGGTATCAATATACACACTTTCTTTTCCCTTAATTTTTTAAACAAGAATATGTGTTATTTCAGTTCTATCCCTTGTGTTATGACTATTTTGATATTGTTCTATCCCTTTTGTATTCATTCTTGTTATGTAGGAAACTTGGTTATTTAGCATAGTTTTGTTAATTTTGAATTGTATAAACCCAAGTGTAGTCCTATGGATTTTCCGAGTTCCATGCAGAAAATGTTCTTCTTATTCTAATTTCAGATCACACATGATGTTGCTAAGCATGGTTTTGTATTCACCCTATGGCTGATGCATTGCATTTCTCTTTCTATCACAGTTAATGATTTTGTATTTCTGCATCATAGTATTTGTTTTTTCCCATGATACTACTTTTCTTTTGCATATATGATCTCATATTTTGTGGACTCATGCACAGAAGTCAAAGACTAGCTTATAAAATGTGTATTTCTTATTTACACCAAATTAAATCTGACCTCAAAATCAAACTGTACTGTATACAGAAGTTGAATACTAAGTCTTTTAATGGGAAAAGTTGTTTCTAGATTATCCTGTTATTTTCACAATGAAGCCATTAGACTTTGAAAGGAAAGAATTATTGTTTTTTCTCAATGACATTTGCATTTTATATCTATTTTAGAACCCCTTGAAAATTTCTCATCCTCTGATATTCAATTTATTTATTGCGACATATTTTCATGAACACAGTTACCACCAAAATTGTAGGACGGATTTATGTGTTTATTATAATTATTTTGGCTTAATTTTTTTTTTTTTGTAAAGTATATGTCCCAATATGAAGGATTTGTGCTTGAATTTTTTGACATTTGTTGACACTATTGTGTTTGGGTAGAATCTATAGAGTTCCATTTATGTTGTGTTTCCTATTTTCTATAGCATCGAGGTTTTCTATTCCTTTTCCTTTTTTGTTGTTTTTTCCGATGGAAGAATTTGGAAAATGCTTCTTAGGTGGTGTTCATATGTTGGAAATAGGGAGGGTTATTTCCTCTTTCCCCAGACCAACCTAGAGGGATATCTCCCAAGACTGGTGGGAGTCGGGGGAAATAATTTTCCTATTGCTTTGCATGGACGAGTGAAATAAGGCCAGGCATTAGATTAGAATAGAATGGGAGATCAACACCACAAACATTTGCAGCCCATTACCTTAAAGTGTTAGTGTTCTGTGATGGCAAGAGGAAATTCTCGGGACAATTTTTGAAAAAAAGGTGTTAGGGTTCCAACAAAAGTAGATTCAAGAATCTTCAAAAGAGAAGCTTATGAAAAAATGAAAGCTAGACCTTCAGCCAGGGAGTGAACTCTAAAACGATGCTCTTTGGAAGTGTTAAGAAAGATTGAGAGCTGATATAATGGTAATGAACACTCTGTAGATGCATAACCGCAATTGTAGTCAGTAGTTGCCCAACAATTATCTTTGAAAGTTTTAACAAAGCCTTGGGAATGGAAATGGATACTGTTGATATGCATAACCAAGAACTATACTCAGCCTTTTCTTTCTCTTTTATGATGAGATGAAGAGAGGTATACAGGTTGAGCTCTAAGTACTCCATGGGAAAATAATAAATATTGTGGACAGTATACTGGGCGAGCTTTGGACAATATACCCTAGACAATATACTCCCGGTGGATGTAAAAGATTTATGAAAGGGTTACAAGTTACTTCCACAACTAATTAAACTTACGTTGAATGGCTTAACAATGACAAGTTACTTGTATTATTCCAAGAACCAATCACAATACTCGGCTCGTACAGGTTATTCTAATGATTTTTCCCCAACCAAATCATATAAATTATAGCAATCACAACTTAATGTATTATTCTTAGAACCAATAACAGATCAATATAAATGACCATAGGCTGACTGAAGAAACTGATCGATATAACTGACCATGGGTTTACTAAGGTCGCAAACAGACTAGACAAAGGTTGGAAACAAACAGACTGGAGAGGAATAGGTTTCAAGTTGTTCTAAATAAAACAGGTAGTGTTATCCAAATATTATTTCTATGTATGTGATGCCTTATAATGGTGATTTCACATAACCCCTCATACCAGTGATTTCGCATAATATAGTGTTTTAATAATACATTCCATCATCAACAAAAACATATTTTTAAAAAGCAATTTCATTGTCAATTTTTTCACAAACAATCTTATAATTTATTATTTTCACTTTTCTAAATTTTCTCAAATCCCATCAAAATTTCTTTAAAAATATATAATATAAAATCAAATTGTAATAAAATAGTATTTTTGTTTCAAAATTTTAAGTTTGTAATTTAAAAATTGGTTTTTAGATTAAAATAAAAATTTCAATTTTTATTAGTTTATTTTTCATTTAGTGCAATGTCAATTTAATTTATAATAGAAATTAATTACAAAATATTGATAAATACGCACCTCCAAATTGTTATAAATTAATCATTTCAAACTTTTATGATGACTTACCATTATATTATTTCATTAAAATTAAAATAAATATTTACAATCCTTTTACTCCAAATTTAATGTAGTAATTTTTTCTTTTTAATAAGAAAAGGGAAAATTATATTATAATTTAAAACAACATTCAATGACGTAGCATAGTTTCAATCTGTTCAAATATCCAAAGTAGACTTGTATCATAGTCCGAAAATATAACCATTGTATCTACTAAGATCAACAAATCCACAAGCCCATGCTCCCAAAAACCAAAAAAATTCACCTTATACATTCTATAAAAGGCCCGTAGAATAAGTATACAAAAATTGAACATTTAAACTATAATATGCTTAGCTGGTGTGGCCGTCAAAACACCATTTCTTTGCTTATGGAGCTGGCGCATTTAGATCCATTGGTTCTGAAGCCATGATAGGGGAGGAAGTTGCTTCTGCTCAGATATTGTTGGAATTCCTACTACTTATCGAGGTTGAGTCTTCATTTCATCAATTTGCTGATGGAGGGAGTCATATTTGTCCTTCACTTGAGAGATTTCCTATCTCTTCCTCACTAATTCTTCTTGCACAACGAGTAAGTGAAAAAATATTCCATTGAATCTAATCTAGAAGGTGAAGACCGAGTTGTGAGTGTCTTCCAATACTTTTTCTAGTTGTTCGAAGACCGAGTTGTGAGTGTCTTCCAATACTTTTTCTAGTTGTTCAATTTGATGCATCCTTCTTCATGATCGACCAGCGCTCATTTTTGTTTGTTGAGTCATGAATTCTTAAGAGAGAAAACTAGTAGATGAAACAATGAGAGTTGATGGATATAACACACAAAGATCGTAAACATTGTAATGTCTCCATCTACTTGATTAGGATGATTAGGATGAGAGGATGACTCGGTAAAGGAAAAGGTAGTCAAGGGGTTATTTGATGTCATTTAATTACATGATGTTATAATTTGAAAGTGACATTTAATTATTTAATTAAAGGTAATAAAGTAGTTTCTAGATTATTAGTTACTTAAATGTTAGTAAAAGAGACTTTTAATCTTTAAGTGAAAATTAAAAGGGGAATAAGGGTCATGTAGATTTGGTCAAAAGAGGAAAGTTCTAGAAGGGGAATTGAAGAAGAATAAAAGGAGTGGTGGTGCTCCACTTTCGTCATTATGGTTTGATCTCTTGTTTAGTGTTCTCTTTTGAGCCAAGTTTTTGTTAGGGTTTTGACAAAACCCATCCATTGCAGTTTGGTTTCAGTGATGCAATATCCACCCTAGCTAGACAAAGAGGAGGATCCACCCAGGGTCTTTATTTGGGGCATCATCTTGGTTATTCTACTTGAGCTTGATAGGGTTCACAGAGCTTCCTTGGGTAGGATGAGATGATATTTTTGTAGGAAATGAATATTAAGGGAATCTGCGGGGCTATTGTAGAAGATCGAGTGACTTAGAGGAGGCTGTGAGGCTCTAAAGGAGGTTGTGTGACTTTGAAGAGGTCATTTACACTTTCTTGGAGGTTTGTATCACTTAGAGGAGGTCATTCGAGTCTCTTGAGGGAACCACCTCCCTTTCTATTATAGGTCGTGTGTCTTGGAGGGATGCTAGAGGCATATTGAGGGGGTCAAGTCACCTATATTGCAAAGTTGTGAGGAATTTGAAGGGTCGTGAGGAATTTTCGTAGGATGAACCTCTCTTTTGTGGAGCCTTTTGGATAGGACTAGTAGGGGTTCTTGGCTGGATTGATTATTCTTGGATAAATTTTTCTATAGAGAGTTCATCTATTAGAAGGATTGTGGCATTATTCCTAGGTTTTTGAGTTGCTTATTGTGTGTTTTTATTGGTGTATTGTAGTTTCCATAACAACCAATAGAAGATTTGTATTGTTATTTTGTTTGGGTTCCATCCATAATAAAATTCCATTATGTATTTTTTATTTCATGTGTACTTGGAATACTTGCAATGTGTTTGGAAAAAATATTTATCTAGAATGCATGCAAATTGTTTGTGGAAATCTATCAACCAAGTTTTTGCCTTCAAAACATGTGTAATGAAATATGTTTGAAAAAAGAACATAACTTGGACAGTAAACACACTATCCTATCCTAGCAAGTATTTGGGAAAATACAATGGTATTATAGTTGGTAATCTTGTCACCCTGTGATTGCATGAGGTGTTGCTGCCTAAAATCAAGAAACCTAACACCTACAGAAGAATGAGAGGGTGTGGAGGATATCCCATCTGAGGATCAAAGTCATTAGAGGGGGGAGAAGTAGAAGGTGTCATGGGGGGGAATAATGAGGGAAGGTCCTTATAGATCCTAGAAGGTATAGCCAATGGGAAACAACAAATGAAAGAACTATTGACATAATTCATTGTCAGCAACCAAGTGCACTGGAACCATGGTGGGTCCAATGGGAACCTTACAGAAGGAAGAAACTCCCATATCCCAACACATATAAGCTCATAGATAGGGAGAAGGAGGAATCCTAAGCCATTATTGTCACCATTACTTGAGGAGAAACCTACAGGAGCACAAGGGTCATGTAAATTCTAACCTTGTACAATGTCTATTGTAAACAGATATTCAGAAAAGAACATAAAAGACACAATGGCAAATACAAACATTGCACAGATATTTTTCCCCTAGAAACCCAAACCGAGAAAACCATCATATATTATATTCATTCATTGTGTTACATTGTTTACAATACAATATACATATAGGAGCCAACGACATCCAAAAACCTAACCCAATGACCTGGATTAGTCCAAAACCCTAATTATTTAACTGAAAATAGAAAACCATCGGCAAAAACCATGTGCTAAAAAACTACCTAAATACATGACATGTTTCCCGAGGTAGGTGTCACGTTTCCCGAGGAAGAATTTTTTTTTCTAGGGGAACTGCCCCCGAACCCCTGCGCGGGGGGATCCACCCCCCTGCATGCCCAACACATATGCTCAAACACTCCTACTTGTTCAAAGAATATAACACATACCCAACATTCTCCCACTTGTTGTTTTCTTTGCATACAGGGGGTTACAGGGTTACATAGTCAAAAATCCAGCGCAACAATGCCCATGGATCGTCTACACCAAGAGAACTTCTCAGTGCTCACAGATTTTGTTAATCAGTCTACAACATTCTTCAAAGTATCCACCTTCATCAGTGATACTTTCTTTTCTTCAATCATGTCTCTCACAAAGTGATATTGGACATCAATGTCCTTTGTCTTTGAATGATAAGCAGGGTTCTTCGCTAGAAAAATTGCACTCCGACTGTCACACTCTATCCTTACAGCTTTTTGTACCAACCCAATACCAAAACAAAATCTTCGTAACCATACTAGTTACTTACTTGCATGATTGGTTGCCATGTATTCAGATTCTATAGT
>SNQJ01S0048021.1:47914-83412 GCA_010110895.2 Picea sitchensis
GGCCTAAGAATTTTATTATTGTAAGGTTATATGTTTTCAATTTTATATATTTATTCACGGTTTTAATTTTATTATGGATGGAAAGTTTCTATTTATTATGAATAGATGGCCTTGTTTTTAGATAAATTTAGATTAAAAGAATGGTAAAAAGTTTATTTCAATCAATTATTACATTATATTGAAGAGTTATCAAAATATATTTTGAAATAATAAAATTTTATTGAAAAATTAAATTGAAATACCTATTTTAATGAAATAATATAATGGTAAGTCATCACAAATGTTTGAAATGACTAAAAAATTCCTGAATACAAAATGCCCTCTCATAACTATGAAACTCCTCAAAGGAGAAGATCTCTCGGATCCATGAACCTCCTCAAAAATAGTAAAAGTCCACCTACTTAGTATAATAACTAATCCCAACAAATTAACCATAAGCTAAACCAAACAAACAACAAATTAATAATAGCACTATACTGATGTTCTCAGAAAAACAACAAGAATGTATTAGGCATTAGCAATCCGTTATAAATATAGATTAGGCACTGCTGCTGTTAGTGGCGAGTGAGAGATCTAGAGATACAAACATTTGTCTTAATGGGGAGACCGAGAAACTTGGAATTGTTTATGGCTCTGCAATAATTGTCATCATGTTTGCAGTCCACGGTTAGATTGATTATTTCAATATTTCAATTGCTGTAATATTGATTCAGTGTAATATTGTTAATTTTCATCATCCATTGTGTTATGGTTTGTGATTATAATGTATTGCGTTTCTTAACATAGAATTGGAGATTGCATAAACACACATAAAAAATAATATTTTGTATTATATTATTGTATTCAGATACATCATATTTAAAATAAATGTTGTTAAATTCAACTTATTCTAATTTTAGAGAGAGAGGTTGAGAGAATTTCTCAACAACTTCCAACAATTTCAAACCAATCCCAAATTTATTACACAACACCAATGTAAGCATTATATCCAACACCCCCTTTAATGCTTACATTCAAAAACTTACAATCGCAAATTACAATATTTATCATTGTCTCACTGGACTTCATCAACACTTAAACCCACTCTGCAATGTCTTTCTTCACCTCAACTTTGAGCTTCCCACTGGACACATTTAAAGTACAAACGCTTATAACCATTTTTGATGAACTTGTACAATAGACAATATTGACAAACTCAGCGCAATGGGGTTTCCATGAGAAAAACTGTCAAGTAATGAAACATCCTATTGACACCCCTCAATCTCTCAGATATTTTGCTTATAGTGATCCCTTAGTTTCTAAAAAGGAAGTCTAGATACATAATGTCCTCAACATTCAATCATACAAGGTGACTTCTTAACAAACATAAGAACAACTATTCTTGAAACCGGGGCTGCTAGCTTATATCAAGAAACAAGAGTTCTTTTTTCCTTAACACATAAATAGCACACCCACAAAAGATCTGAATCCATCATCTTGGATCTTGGTTCTCCACCTGCAACTTGTTAGAGTAGTCAATTTTGAAACTTGTTATAGTTGTCAATTCTAACAATCTTTGCTCTTACACATTGAGTTGTCTAGACTCAATATGTTTCAATTTCCAAGATCTCATACAATATTCAATACACATTCATTGAATTCACAATCTCTCAAACTCATTAAACTGTAACTCACACTAATAAAACTATTAATTACTCTTCTTCGATTACAACACATACTTGCACAACATGCATAATTAAACATATATATCAGTAGTAGAAAAAAACAACCAATCCTCGTTCTATAGTGGGATATCAAATGTTGATTCATCAAGGAAAACATTTCCAATGGCCATTTTCTCCGAAGATATTGGCGATCTCACACATCACAGGTAGCACATTGTTTGCAACACTATTATCAAGAATTTGCACTTCTTTAATTCATGCAGATCATTACCTTCAAAAATCACAAGTGTTTAAACTACAAAATTGATGCTTCCCAGAATTTGAGCCCCCCACGTATTTGCTCTGTTTTTGATCCATCTTATTTGAATTTTAGAGAGAGAGGTTGAAAGAATCTCTCAACAACCTCCAACATTCTCAAACCAATCCCAAACTTAGTACACAACACTAATGTAAGCATTATCTCTAACACCTTATTCTACGTGCAAGAAAGACAATAACTGCTACAAATTCAATCTCAAACTTATCTCTCACACTTATTTCTCTGCCAAAAAAAAAAAAAAAACTTAAAACCTAAAACGTTTAGACTATGAATTATATTATCTTACATCAAAAGTTTCCAATTTTATATATTTATTCACGTTTTTAACTTTATTATGGATTGAAAATTTCAATTTACTATTAAAATGTTAATGTTATTAATACTACAAAATATTAAATATTATATTATAAGTGTAGTTTATTTTGCAAACATTTAATTAATTTCTAAAATGTGTCAAAACATGAACAGATTGCCTTAATTTTCTATAAATTTAGATTAAAAGAATGGCAAAAGCTTATTTCGAAAGCTTTTCCAGGATCGAAATTGGTGAACGGAGTKAGTATCTCTCACCTCAATGTGACAGGAAATTCCAAAATGATAATTGAGCCAGGAAGTTTTTTTTTCAATTCAAATAAAACTCATCTTCGAGCCATCATCAACAGAATTACATGAAATTCAGTCTTTGATTCCATCAGCTTCTTCTACGTGTTGAGAATGAATAACAAGGAGGATGATAGTCTGGCCAAGCAAGCATTGCGAGTCCAGGATGGAGTTCTTTCGGTTAATGTCAAGCAATCCTTTTGAATATATCCCATGACTAGCGAAATTGAGGAGTTCGGTTCNCTTATGACTATCTTTGATGAACTTGTACAATAGACAATATTGACAAACTCGGCTCAATGGGGTTTCCATGAGAAAAACTGTCAAGTAATGAAACATCCTATTGACAACCCTCAATCTCTCATATATTTTGCTTTCAGTTATCCTTGCTTATGACCATCTTTGATGAACTTGTACAATAGACAATATTGACAAACTCGGCTCAATGGGGTTTCCATGAGAAAAACTGTCAAGTAATGAAACATCCTATTGACAACCCTCAATCTCTCATATATTTTGCTTTCAGTTATCCCTTAGTTTCTAAAAAGGAAGTCTAGATACATAATGTCCTCAACATTCAATCATACAAGGTGACTTCTTAACAAACATAAGAACAACTATTCTTGAAACATACAAGGTGATTTCTTAACAAACATAAGAACAACTATTCTTGAAACAGGGGCTGCCAGCTTATATCAAGAAACAAGAGTTCTTTTTTACTTAACACATAAATAGCACACCCACAAAAGATCTGAATCCATCATCTTGGATCTTAGTTCTTCACCTGCAACTTGTTAGAATAGTCAATTCTAACAATCTTTTCTCTTACACATTGAGTTGACTCGACTCAATATGTTTCAATTTCCAAGATCTCATACAATATTCAATACACATTCATTGAATTCACAATCTCTCAAACTCACTAAAGTGTAACTCACACTAATAAAACTATTAATTACTCTTCTTCCTTTACAACACATACTTGCACAACATGCATAATTAGATATATATATCAGTAGCAGAAAAAAAGAGGCACTCCTCGATCTATAGTGTGATATCAAATGTTGATTCATCAAGGAACCGATGGCCATTTTCTCCAAATATATAAGTGATTTCACACATCACAAATAACACATCGTTTGCAACACTATTATCAAGAATTTGCACTTCGCATCGTTTGCAACACTATTATCAAGAATTTGCACTTTTTTAATTAAGGCAGATCATTATCTTAAAAAATTACAAGTGCTCAAACTACGAAATTGATGCTGCCTAGAATCTGACTCCCCCGCATATTCACTCTGTTTTTTTATCCATCTTATTCAAATTTTAGAGAGAGAGGTTGAGAGAATCTCTCAACAACCTTCAACATTCTCAAACCATTCACTCTGTTTTTTTATCCATCTTATTCAAAATTTAGAGAGAGAGGTTGAGAGAATCTCTCAACAACCTTCAACATTCTCAAACCAATCCCAAACTTAATGCACAACACTAATGTAAGCATTATCTCTAACACCTTATTCTATGTGCAAGAAAGACAGTGACTACTACAAATTCAATCTCACACCTATCTCTCAACCTAAAAATATCAAAAAAAAAAAAAAAAAAACCCAAAACATAAAACATTTAGAATATGAATTATATTATCTTACATCATAAGTTTCCAATTTTATATATTTATTCACGTTTTTAACTTTATTATGGATTGAAAATTTCAATTTACTATTAAAATGTTAATGTTATTAATACTACAAAGTATTAAATATTATATTATGAGTGTAGTTTATTTTGCAAACATTTAATTAATTTCTAAAATATGTCAAAACATGAACAGATTGCCTTAATTTTCGATAAATTTAGATTAAAAGAATGGCAAAAGCTTATTTCGAAAGCTTTTCCAGGATCGAAATTGGTGAACGGAGTGAGTATCTCTCACCTCAATGTGACAGGAAATTCCAAAATGATAATTGAGCCAGGAAGTTTTTTTTTCAATTCAATTAAAACTCATCTTCGAGCCATCATCAACAACAGAATTCACATGAAATTCAGTATTTGATTCCATCAGCTTCTTCTACGTGTTGAGAATGAATAACAAGGAGGATGATAGTCTGGCCAAGCAAGCATTGCGAGTCCAGGATGGAGTTCTTTCGGTTAATGTCAAGCAGTCCTTTTGAATATATCCCATGACTAGCGAAATTGAGGAGTTCGGTTCCATCCGGGAATCCTTATGGTTCCTCTTCCAAAGGCCAGACCAAGATTCTTTGTCTCATTATTTTTAATAAAAATAAAAAGAGAGGGGGCAGGCCACCTCCTCGCAGCCCATCGCCCAATCCTCCTAAAGGCTCATCGCACATCACTTTTACAACATCGTGAGATTATGTCACCCTCCTATCAATCCACTCCCAACACGTTCTAAACATGCAGTGTTTCTACTACACCATAAATTCTCTTGGAGGCAATAGTCCATTCCACTCGCTTGAAGCATGAATTCTCAAGAATGTGGGATGGGAGGAGGTATTGCATATCAACCGTATCATTTAGTTATGATTTTCGAAGGTGGACAACAAATGGTAGCTTGGCAATTTGTATGTGGACGAAATTTAGGATCAAAGGGAATGTAGTTATGGCTCATAACATTTTCCCAAGTGTTTGTAATATCCTCAATACTTGTTATGCTAGGATATTATGTTTGTTGTCTAGCTTATGTGCTTTTGTCAAACATGTTGCATTATATATAAAAACTTGGTTGATAAGTTTCCACAAACATTTTTCACGCATTTTAGATAAATACTTATGTTAAACACATTGCAAGTATTCTAAGTATATATGAAATAGAAAAGACATCATGGTATTTTATTATCGATGGAACCCAAACAAAGAAATAATATGAATCTTCTATTGTCTTTTATGGCATGTTGTACGCCAATAAAAACACAAAAAAAAAAAACTCTAAAAGTTGGGATTGATGCCATTGTACCTCTAATAGTGAACCCTCTATAGAAAATTGTCTTCAAGAATAATCAATTCCTCCAAGAACCCATATGGATCCTCCTATCCTAGCGGCCTTTTAAAACAGTGGCTCGACCTGCAGAAAATCCCCACATTCCCTCAAATTCCTCACGACCCGATAATATGGGTGGCTCGACCCCCTGGAAATGCCTCTAATGGCCCTCCCAGCCACACAACCTACAATAGAAAGGGAGGAGGCTACCTCAAGATATCCCAACGACCTCTTCTAAGTGCCACAAACTTCCAAGACATCCTACACAACCTCCTCAAAGCCACACAATCTCCTCTAGAGCTTCATAGTGCCATCTAAGTCACTCAATCTAATCCAATACCCCCGCAGATTCCCTTGATCTTCATGGTCTGTAGAAATATGAGCTTGTCCTACCCAAGGAAGCTCCACGAACCCTCTCAAGCTCAAATAGAATCACCAATATGATGCCCCAAATGAAGACCCCAGGTGGATCCCCCTCCTTGTCTAGTTACGATGGATATTGCACCACTGAAACCAAACTAGAATGGCAGGGTTTTTTCAAAACCACAATGGAAGGGTTTTGTCAAAACCCCAACGAAAATTTCACTCAAAAGAGAAGTCCAAACAAGATATCAAAACATAATGAGGAAACTGGAACACAAACCCTCCTTTTATTCTTGTTTAATTCCCCTTCTAGAACTTTCCCCTTTTGACCAATTCCACATGACTTTTATTCCCCTTTTAATTTTCACTTAAAGATTAAGTAACTAATAATCTAAAAGTTACTTTATTACCTTTAATTAATTGTCACTTTAGAATTATAACACCTCCTAACTAAGAGACATCAAATAAACCCACTAACTCCCTTTTCTTTTACAGACTATAGACTACAAGAGTCATATAGGATACTAAGTCATCCTGCCATCCTGATCAAGTGGAAGGGGAAATTATAGTCCTCCCTTCCCGAGATTGTTTGTCCTCAAGAAAATCCAAACTAGGGTGCTTCAAGATCTTCTCTCCATCCCAAGTTGCATTCTACACAAGAAAATGTCTCCATCTGACCAGGTACTCTTGGATCACTCTGATCCTCAACGTCCTCTCTCTGACATCAATGATGCCACAATACCTCTAATAGATGAACCCTCTACATAAAACTGTCTCCAAGAATAATCAACCCCTCCAAGAACCCTATGGATCCTCCTATCCAAGTGGCCCTGCAAAACAATGGCTCGACCTGCAGAAAATCCCCTCTTCCCCTCAAATTCCTCACGACCCTATAATATGGGTGGCTCGAATCCCTTGAAATGCCTCTAGAGGCCCTCCAAGCCACACAACCTGCAATAGAAAGGGAGGTGACTACCTCAAAAGATACCAACAACCTCCTCTAAGTGCCATGAATATCCAACAAAGCCTACATGACCTCCTCAAAGCCACATGACCTCCTCTAGAGCCTCATGACACCATCTAAGTCACTCGATCTACTCCAATACCCCCATGGATTCCATCGATCTTCATGGTTTTCAAAAATATGATATTTTCTTACCCAAGGAAGCTCCATGAACCCTCTCAATCTAAAGTAGAATCACCAAGATGATGCCCCAAATGAAGATCCTAGGTGGATCCCCCTCCTTATCTAGCTATGCTAGATATTGCACCACCAAAACGAAACCACAATGGAAGGGTTTTTTCAAAACCCCAACGAAAACTTGGCTCACAAGAGAAATCCAAACAAGAGATCAAAACATAATGAGGAAAGTGGAACACCATCTCTCGTTTTATTCTTGTTTAATGCCCCTTCTAGAACTTTCCCCTTTTGACCAATTCCACATGACCCTTATTCCCCTTTTATTTTTCATTTAAGGATCAAGTAACTAACAATATAAAATTTACTTTATTACTTTAACTAAATTTCACTTTAGAATTATAACACCTCCTAACTAAGTGACATCAAATACACCCACCGAATCCCTTTTCTCTTATGGACTATAGATTACGAGAGACATATAGTCTACTAAGTCATCCTCTCATCTTGATCAAGTGGAAGGGGAAATTACAGTCCTCCATTCTCAAGATTGTTTTTCCTCAAGAAAATCCAAATTAGGGTGTTGTAAGATGTGCTCTCCCTCGCAAGTGGCATCCTTTTCACAAAAATCTCTCTATCTGGTCGGGTACTCCCAGATCACTCTGATCCTAAACCTCCTCTCTCTGACATCAATGATCTTCTTCGGAGTTGAAACCAACTGACCTTCTTCATCCAATGGAGAAATATCTGTTGAATTGGTGACATGTTGTCTCAATGCCTTCTTGAGGCAAGATACTTGGAGGATATTATGGATCCTGCTACCATCTGTCACATCCAACTCATATGCCACCTCTCCAAATCTACTAATTTCCTTGTATGGTGTGTCGAAGAGATACTACAACTTCTATGCACCACTCTTCTTCAGTGAGGATTGTTTATAAGGATGCAACCTATGAAAGACTAAATCCCCAACCTCAAAGTTTCACTCCACCTTATGCTTGTTTGCATACATCTTTTGTTGATTCTAAGCGACCTCCGAGTTCTCCTTCAGGGATCTCAAGATGTCTTGGCTTTCCTGCAACCAATATTTGGTCTTGGGAGCTCTTCTCTCTCCAATTTCCAAATCCATGAATGATGGGGAATCCTAGCCATAAAATGCCCTAAATAGACTCATCCTGATGGACATGTGATAAGTGGTATTATAACAGTGATCCCCAAGATGAAACCACTTTATCCAAGTCATTTTCTATCCTGACATGTAGTTCCACATATATCCCTCAATCCACTTATTCACTATTTTTTCTATCCATTTGTTTGAGGTTGATAGGTGGTACTAGGTGTAAACTCTATCCCTGATAACCTGAAAAAATCATGATAGAATACGTTGAGAAATATCTTGTCCCAATCATTGACTATATATCTTAGAACACCATGTAGTCTGAACAACTCCCTGAAGAATATGTCCTCTACCCGAGATGTGTTGTACTTTGAAGGAATGGAAAAGAAGTGAACATACTCGTTCAACTTGTCCACAACACGTGGAAACAATCCCTACCATGTACCTTTGGCAACCCTGTGATCAAGTCCATGGAAATGTTCTCCCAATTCTTCTCTGGAATAGGTAACGATCAAACAAAACCTATAGGATGTGTAAGCTTCAACTTGTTCTGCTGATAATTCATGCACTCTTTCACATACCGTAATACATCCTCCTTGATACCCTTCCAAGATAATCTCTCCCTCTCCTTCATGTACGCCTCCAAATATCCTAGGTGCCTTGCCAATGGTGTGTCATGTACTACCCTCAAGATGTTACCCTTGAGTGTGGACTCAGGGACAAGGTATATCCTATCCTTGTAGTAGATGATGCCATATACTACTTTGTACCTATCATCCTGAGCGATGCCCTCCATGATCTCACAAGAAAAAATATTCTTGGAGTACTCTGCCAAGAGAATGGACTTCCAGTCTATTAATGTATCTGGCATGGAAAAGATTGCAGGTCTCCTGGAAAGGGCGTCAACAACTACATTTTTCTTTCCCTTCACATATTCAATGTCAAATTCATATTCATGCAGTTTTCTTACCCATTTTTGTTTCCTCTCTCTCAAGTCCTTTTGCTCCTAGTAATACCAAAGGATGTTGTGGTCAGTCCTCACCACAAAGCATCCTCCAAACAAATGTTGTCTAAACTTGGCTAATGCGTGCATGATGGCCAACATATCCTTATCATTAATGGGTTAGAGAATCTATGTATTACTCATATTCCTTCTCTCGAAAGCTATGGGATGTCTATTATGCATAAACATTGCTCCTATATCGTCTACCTATGGATCACACTCCAACACAATCGCTGATAGAAATATGGAAGTGCTAACATTGGGAAAGTACTCATCACCTTATTCACCCTGTCAAATGCATCATGTTCCTTCTTTGACCATCTGAATGCACTGTTCTTGGTGGGATCCGTCAATGGCACACCAAGTTATGAAAATCCTTTCACAAAGAACATGTAGTAGCTGTACAACCCGAAGAACCCCCACAATTCTATAGTTGATCTGGGTGTGGGCTAATCTAATATTTTCTAGATATTCTCTTGGTACACTTGTACTTCCTTAACATGAATCACTTGTCCCATACATATAATCTTTGTCAACCCAAACTAGAACTTTTCCTCCTTGGAAAATAGTGACTTCTCCTCCATGATGTTGAAAATATCATCAACATTCCTTAGATGGTCCTCCCAAATCCTATTGTAGCTCAATAGATAATCAAAGAACAACAGTAATAACTTTCTCAACTACTTGTTGAATATATGGTTCATAAAAAACTAGAAGGTAGTTGGTGCATTGGCCAACCAGAAGGGAATGACTAGAAACTCATGGTGCCTGCAGTGACAACTGGATGTTCTTTTGTGTATGTAATCCTCTATGAGATGGATCTAATGGTACCCTTAGTGAAGATCAATCTTCAAGAATTACATCACCCCATGCAACTCATCTATCAACTCATCAATCTTAGGTATCAGGTATCAATTCTTGATGGTCTTATTTTTCAACACTCTATACTTGATGCACATCCTCATCGTCCCATCCTTCATCTTCACCAGTACTTATAAAGAAGAGAAGGGACTAGAGCTAGGCCTGATGTGCCCTATCTCCAAAAAGTAATGTATGGCCTTCTCTATATCGTCCTTAAACTTATTTAGATGCCTGTATGGTGTGGTGATCAAGAGTTTTTCCCCCTCCTCTAACTCAATGACATTATCAAATCCCCTATTAGGTGGTCTCCTTGTTGGTAATGGTATGAACACTCTATCATGCTTCCCAAGCTAATCCAGGTGGATATTGGTGGCCACCCACCTATTACAAATGACTTCTCTTGACAGTTTTTAGTTCAACACATTCTTTTGTACTTCTTTGTAATTTTGGGTTCTACACTTTCGGGGTTGTCTGAAGCCCTACACATTTTCCATTTGGATAACTATGGCCTCCCACCTAATCCAACTAGCTTATTTTGTATGTTTTCATGTCATCACATCTTTCTGTACTTCCAGGTCCATTTTGGGGCCCTAAAAAGTTCTTTTTGGCTTGTCACAGTCAAACTATAGAGTGAGTCAAAGTTTGACAATGTAATGTGTAGTTCTCAAAAATACCTTTTCAACGGGCTATCACGTGGCTAAAACATAGGTTCTATGCAAACGTTACGACCCCGGGAAGTTGAGGTAGCAACTTAACCATAGAGGTCCACATAACTTTTGGTGTTTCATCTCCTAGGGTTAGGTTTTTGGATGTCTAGGGTTTTAGCATTCATGAGTAATGTTAAAAAGGCCTCTTGAGCCTCATTGTAATAATTCTACTTAGACGTATGCATGTAGAAGCCACATCTCTTATCAGAGATAGCTACCACCATTTGAGCAAGTGTTTCAGTTCTATAGTTTTTTAGTTTCAACCTATTTCATTTATTTAATAAAAGATATTGTTCACTGGATATCTATGTTGTTATTCATATCTCTGTGTTTATTGTATTCAGTCTATTAATCAGTTTGTTCTACTCCTAAATCCGGATTAGTGGTATCAGAGCGGTCTACTCTTCATTTATTTTTCTTTGTGCATGTCCTTGACAAGATTTGGGTACAATAATTTTGAACTTGAACCAATAGAGTCATTGCAAGATCGGTCACGCCGAGCCTGCCAACAACCCATGGGGGATGAAAATAAAGATGACCGAGGAGGAGATCATTTTAAATTGTTTCTCGAGGAATCCCTTGTGTGACAAAGGAACAAAATGATGGACAACTTTGTGCATATCCTTCGGCGGCTGCCCACAAGAGAAACATCTTCATCAAGCAACCATACAACCCCCTTCAAGGTACAAGTAAATTTTTATATTCCATTATTTGAAGGACTGGTATATGTGGATGATGTAGATAAATGGTTAAATATGCTTGAAGGGTATTTTTCGGTCCACAAATTTTTTGATAGGGAAAATATTACTTTTGCACTCCTCAAGGTCGCCCCCCATGTTAAGGATTAGTGGGATACTTACTCCAAGCAAAGGGCCATAAAGGAATTTGTAATATTTGTGGTTGCCCCTACATGTGATTCCTTCTAGGATGCCATTAAATAACAATACTACCTTATTGGAAGCTACAAGGACCAATACACTAGATGGACCACCCTGCATCAGGAAAGGGACCAGGCAGTATTAGATTTCACCAATATTTTCCATACCCTACGCACCAAATTGGGTATCAAAGACTCTGAGCGACATCTAGTACTAAAATATCGTGGTTGTTTTCATAGATACATTCAAACATAAATGGAGTTTCTAGACATTGCCTTATTGGGTATGACTTATAGATATGCTCTCAAGATGGAGCATAAATTTAAGGATAAGAGGAGAGATTTTGGATTTGCAAACTCCTCACAACTGAAGTAGGCAAAAGGCGGACTCAACCCGCACAACAAGGGACATATCAAATATGGCCACTCTCAGGATAACCAGTCCAATCTGCAACACAAAAATGACAATGAGAAGATAAAGAAGGACACGAGGAAATGGTGTGAATACCATAAAATCCCTTGGCACAACAATGAAGAATGTCGCTCCAAGAAGTCACTCATGGTTGAGTTGAAGGCTTCTGATTCAGAGGTCGATTCTGACCCTGAATCAAATCCAAAAGGAGGGAAGTGGATTATCGATGTTGAACCCAGTGTCACTATCTCTACCACCAAATTCTAGCCAAGCAAACTAGGAGAACCAGAGGAAGGAGAACGCCTCTTTCACTCATAGATGTGGGTAAAGGGGGATCCACTTCATTTCATTATAGATAGAGGAAATCATAAGAACATGATCTCAATAGAGGTCGTCAAGCGGCTGGACCTACTGACGAAACTACACCCACAACCCTACACCATCGGCTAGCTTCGCCAAGGAAGAGATATATGTGTCATCCAACAATGGCGTCTTCCATATGACATCAAGCCTTTCAAATATGACGTATTGTGTGATATTTATCCCTTTGAAGTTTGTGATATTCTTTTAGGACAACCATATTTGTGGAAGTGTCATGTTGCGTATGAGTCTATACCCCACATTGTTATTATTACTTTGGGTAGACAATTGTACAGGATAATAGAGGTAGTGATGCCTACCACTATGTCTTTAATCTCTACTAATAAATGTAGTAAGTTCATTTCACAGAATGGGAAATTCGTCTTCTTTGTGATCCGGGCTCAAAGTAAGAAAAAGGTCTCCGCCACATCTGTGGCCTCTACACAAAGCCTCTCTTTGCAACAAAATAAAGTGGACGGTATCATGGAAGAGTACATAGATATCTTCTCCTCACCCAATGAGGTACCGATGCACTTCCAAGTCAAGCATCCAATTGATCTAACCCTTGGTGCACTTCTTCCTAATGCCCCAGTCTATCGTTGCACATTGATGGAAAATGATGAAATCAATCGTCAGATCCAAGAGATTCTTCAAAAGAGGAACATCAGACCTAAATCCTCCCTTTGTAGAAACCCGATTGTACTGGTGCAGAAGAATGATGGGACCTAATGACTCTGCATTGATTACATAACATTAGACAAAATCATAGTCAAGAACCAATACCAAATTCCCAGGATTGATGACCTTCTTTACCAACTCAAGGGGGAAAATTTCTTCATCAATACGGACCTAAAGTTCGGCTACCACCAGGTTCCAATCAAACCAACTCATGTATGGAAGGCAACTTTCAAATCTAAAAAAGGTCTCTTTGAATGGTTGGTCATGCCCTTTGTCTTAACAAATGAATTAGCCACTTTCATGAGGTTGATGGATGATGTATTGAGACCCTTCACCAACTCTTTGGGTGACATCCTCATATTCAACAAAACTTGGGAGGAGGACATGCAGCATATTCAATGGGTTTTGATCACTCTGCGACAAAACAAGCTATATGCTAACTTGGAAAAATGCTCCTTTGGCATGAACAAAGTCCAATAATTGAGTTACATTGTTGATGAGCATGGGGTACATGTTGATCAAACCAAGATCCAAGTCATCTGTGACTGGACATTCCTGACCACACTAACAGAGCTTCAAATCTTCTTGGGACTGGTCAACTTCTACCGACGATTCGTGTCGGGATTCTCCCTTATTGCATGGGCCCTCATCCAAGTGACTAAGGGTGGTGGAAGGGAAAAGTTCATGTGGGGGAAGGAATGTCAATGAGCACTTGATGATCTGACGCATCACTCGTGCTCAGCTCCAATACTCTCCTTGCCCAATTTCCAACAATCGTTCAAGATTGAGACTGATGCATATGACTATGTTGTAGGTGCAGTTCTAACTCAACATGGGCATCCCGTGGAATACCATAGTGAGACACTCTCAGATACTATCTGAAAATACCCCACCTATGACAAGGAAATGTATTCCATTGTACAAGATTGTTATCAATGGAAACATTACATTATGGGAAAGGAGACAATCATCCACACTGATCACAAGCCTCTGCAGTTCATACAGACATGGGGGAAGTTGCAGAATGATTTCCATCGGAATTGGTCGACCTACCTGCAATAGTTCCATATCAACATCAAGTATAAAAAAAAGGATAAAAAAGCATTTCGTTGACTGCCTCAATTGAGCTCTTGTGGATGCACTCACCGCTATGCTCCATTCTTGTGGACATGAGGCATATGAGTGGCCCCAACTTTATCAGGAAGATCCAGACTTCGCCACCACCTATCAACTCTTGGGTATAGGTGTGACTGTCACCGATTTTCACATTCAGGACAAACTATTATGGAATTTGGGCCATCTTTGTGTTCCTTCAAGTGAGCATGCAAAGATGATTTTGGAATCCCACTATAGTAGGATGACAAGACATTTTGGCATGGATAAAATTGTGGTCGTTCTCTAGAAACATTTTTATTGGCCAAAACTTCGATAGGACATAAACAAGTATATCATATCTTGCTCTGTATGTGCCATTTCCAAGACAACCATCAAGAAGCAAGGATTATACACCCCTCTTACTACCTCCGAGAAGCCTTGAGAATCCATCTCGATGGATTACATGTCTAGCCTTCTGTCCACCAAGAAAGACAATGATTGTGTATTTGTGTTTGTTGATCATTTTTTGAAGATGGATATCCTCACAACCTGCAATAAGAACATCACAATGGCAGATACTGCCAAGATATTCTTTGAATGAGTGTGGGTCAATTTTTGGATACCACAAACCATCATCTCCAACCAGTACAATAGGTTTCTCAACACATTTTGGTCAAGTCTCTGGTCATTGCTGGACGCCAAGCTCACTAAATCCACTGCTTTCCACCCCCAAACAGATGGCCAAACAAAGGTTGTCAATCATATGATTGTGCACATCCTGTGCATGTACAACTCTAAGAATCCACGTACATGGGATGAGATTCTCCCCTATGTTCAATAAATCTACAACACATCTCTTCATAGATCCACCGACCATAGCCCATTTCAGGTGGGAATGGGATTCCAAACCTTGGGTCCCATTGATGTTGCACTACCTCTTGCAACCACACAGACAGAATCTTCCCATGTTCAGTCTGAGACTGAAAAAGACACCAGATTCATTGAGCAGATTCAATACATCCGCCAACAGGTCCATGAGATTTTGTAGAAATCCAATGCTAAGTACAAGCATTTCCATGATCAACACAAGGTATCACACCAGTTTTAGGTTGGAGACAAGTTCTGGTTCCATTTTCAGAAGGAGTGTCTTACAGGGCCCCATGGGAAGCTTCACCCACTTCACTATGGGCCTTACACCATCACCAAGGTTGTGGGTAGCAATTCTTTTGAGCTCAACACTCCACCCTTCCTTGGCTTGCACCCAATGTTTAATGTTGACCTCTGTCGGCCATATTTTCCATCATTATTGGACACCTCAGAGATCGTAGAACAACTGACACAAAAATATATCAACCTTGAATGCATGGAACACGCATCCACTGATTAGATAATGGATACATAGGTCAAGGGCACTCACCAGCAGAAGATCCATCTTTATCGAGTTTTCAAGGTAGGGAAACTTCTCCACCAAGGAAAGTGACTCACCTTGGGTCAAATTCAGCAGAAGTTTCCTCACCTGATGGGGGAGCTCAATGCAATGGAAACCATTGCTTCCTAAGGGGGGAGAATTGATCCAGGTGGATATTGGTGGCCGCCCACCTATTCCAACTGGCTCCTCTTGGTAGTTTTTAGTTCAACATGTTCTTCTGTACTTCTTTGTAATTATGGTTTCTACATGTCTGGGGCTATATGAAGCCTTACACATCTTCTAGGTGGATACTGGTGGCCTCCCACCTAATCTAACTAGATTATTTTATATGTTTTCATGTCATCACATCTTTTTGTACTTCCAAGGTCATTTTGGGGCCCTAAACAATGTTTTTTTGTCTCGCCATAGTCAATATGTAAATGTAGTTATAGATTGATGGTGTAATGTATATTTCTCAAAAATAAATTTCCAATGGGCTATCATGCACCTAAAACCGAGGTCGTATGCAAAAGTTACGACCTCGAGAAGTTGAGGTACCAACTTACCCATAGGGTCCCACATTACTTTTGGTGTTTCATCTCCTAGGGTTAGGTTTTTGGATATCTACAGTTTTGGAATTCATGAGTAATGTTAAAAAGGCCTCTGGAGCCTCATTGTAATCATTCTTCTCAGACAGATGCACATATCAGCCACATCTTTTCTTAGAGATAACTACCACCATTCGAGCAAGTGTTTCAGTTCTGCAGTTTTACAGTTTCAACATATTTCATTTATTCAATAGAATATATTTTTCACTGGATATCTGCATTGTTCTTCGTATATCTATGTTTATTGTATTTAGTTTGTTAATCAGTTCATTTCGCTCCTAAATCCGGATCACAAGCAATGCCTGGATGTTCGCATGGTAGTGTTTGTGGTCTTGTGATGGATTTTGCATGATGATCAAGCACGCTGCTATGCAAGCCACATCCCAATGTTTAAAAATGGTCTCCATGCATTTTTTTGACACGATCTCGGGAATTCCTATCAACATACCTCTCATAATAACTCGTTGACCTTCTTTTTCCCTAGAATCCAAGTCATGTTCTTATGGTTTATGTGGCTATCTCCCAACGAGTACAACCAGTGGACACCTAATACCACATGGGTGTCTGCCAAATCCATGACATAAAAGTCAGTGTTCAATGTATAGTTTCCCAATGTCACCTTCGATCCCTTGATCCTCTAAATACATGTCATGTTGTACCCATATTCTACCATCACTTTGAACCTGTCAAAGTCCTCTGCTAGGATATGCCTCCTATCGACAAGCGCTACATCAATGAAATTGGGGGTGGTCCCACCATAAATTAGTGTAGTAACTCTCTGCCCTTGCAAAATTCCTTTGACCTTGAAGGTGTAATATTTGGGGACTCTTAAAACAGTGGAAATGGTCACTCCTTTGACACCCTCCTGCAGATTTGTCTCTTCTGGAACCTCAATATATGGTAGGTTTGTCTCACCACTACTCTATCCACTTCCTGGTGCATGACATATCTCCTCCTCACCATCATCCTCCTCATCATAAATCACCTATATGTAATTTACTTTCCATTTTCCCATACATTAGTGACCTATCTCCCAAGGTTCTTTGTAGCTAAAACACATATTCTTCTTCCTCAACTCCTTCCAAGTCTCCTAGTTGTCCATCATGTCCTTCCTTGTCCATGGCTTATAGAATGGATTTGTCTTCTTACCCTTATGTGGAATAAAGGGTTTCACTGGTTCCTTCTTGGGCACTGTGTTTTCCATGTCCTGGGTCCTCATGATGGGATATTGTAGTTTGATTGGCCTAAATGATTTCACCCTTCCTCTCAAGGGTTCGACTAAACCCTCCATGAATAGCATCACCAACCTCTACTCAAATATGTATGTCACCTTGACTGCCATACTCTGGAAGTTGGTGATGTATTCCTATGGTGTTCATGTCAGTCTCAACTATGACAACTACATGAAGTATATCTAGGGATCCTTCTTGTCAAACTTGTCTGTCGACCTCTGGATGAAGTTCACATATGATGTGATGTTGGCATGCCATAAATTCAATAGCCCATGGTACTACCACTCATGATATTCTCCATCCAGGTGTAGGGTGGAAAATTTACTTTCCTTTGCCTCTGTCATTGGGTTAAGTTGAAAATATGTTTGCAAATTGTGTACCCAATCTCTGACCGTGATCTTGGTAGATCCATAAACAATCAAATGGAAAACCTCCCAACCTTGCGTAGAAGATCAAAGTTCTGCTAGTTTTGTGTTGTTTTGTTCCATTCCCTAGTCTTTTCCATGTGCTTGATGTTACAATAGTTTTGGTAAGACATGGCTTCCTGGATCTCTTCCCCTAATGATTGATACTCCTTGATATAAATTGTGAATTAATCATCCTATCCCTATGGCATGTTGGGTATGTATTATATTATTTGCATGAGTAGGAGTGTCTGCCTCGAGAAACGTGACACCTACCTCAGGAAATGTGTCATGTATTTAGGTGGTTTTTCGACACATGGTTTTTTCCGATGGTTTTCTATTTCCATTTAAGGAATTAGGGTTTTGGAATAATCTAGGTCACTGGGTTAGGGTTTTGGATGCCGCTGGATCCTATATGTATATTGTATTGTAAACAATGTAACACAATGAATGAACATAATATATACTGGTTTTCTCGGTTTGGGTTTCCAGGGGAAAAATCTTTGTGAATGTTTGTATTTGCCATTGTATCTTTTCTATTATTTTCTAAATATCTGTTTATAGTAGACATTATACAAGGTTAGAATTTACATTTGGTATCATAGATTTATTGGCTTCAGGGGGACGCCTTTGTGGTCAAGGGTTTGGCTCGGGACTGTGATAAGCCTTGTTACAGTGGGAGATCTGTGGTATTGTTTTTCGGGTGAAAACAAATGGAAATTAATTCGAAGATGGAGATTGAGAAGCTTATGGGAAAATATTTTAGCTGTGGAAGCTCAAGATGGAATATATTTTGGTGGACAGAGATCAGTGGATCGCGGTAGATTCAGGTACTTCACCTACACGAACTTCTACAGATGACTGGAAAAAGATGGATCGGAAGGCAAAGAGCACAATCCAACTATGTCTCTTTGATTCAGTATTACTAAATGTGTTAGATGAAGCTACAACCAAGGATTTATGGGAAAAGTTGTGGAAATTGTATCAGTCTAAGTCCCTGGTAAATAAACTATTCCTGATAAAGATGCTGTATAACTTGAGGATGAGAGATGGAGACTCGGTGGCATAGCATTTGAATGCCTTCAATACTGTGGTAAGTCAGTTAGTATCTGTTGAGATTAAAATTTTAGATGAAGATAAA
Organism: Picea sitchensis; assembly: GCA_010110895.2. Taxonomy (NCBI): domain Eukaryota; kingdom Viridiplantae; phylum Streptophyta; class Pinopsida; order Pinales; family Pinaceae; genus Picea; species Picea sitchensis. The sequence continues at coordinate 66,903 of SNQJ01S0048021.1, forward strand.
TGTATTAGTTTGTTTTGTTCTTTACCAGACTCGTGGGATAGTCTAGTTGTGGCCATAGGTAGTAATACAACTTCTTTGACGTTTGAAGAAGTGGTCTCATCCTTATTGTTGGAGGAGATGAGACGAAAGAATATGGAAGGACATAAAACAGACACATTATTTGCAAGAGGACGTTCCCAGGAAAGAAATAAATCTAATTTCTCAAGTGGGAGATCTAAGTCTAAGGGTAGATATANAGTATCTCTCACCTCAATGTGACAGGAAATTCCAAAATGATAATTGAGCCAGGAAGTTTTTTTTTCAATTCAAATAAAACTCATCTTCGAGCCATCATCAACAGAATTACATGAAATTCAGTCTTTGATTCCATCAGCTTCTTCTACGTGTTGAGAATGAATAACAAGGAGGATGATAGTCTGGCCAAGCAAGCATTGCGAGTCCAGGATGGAGTTCTTTCGGTTAATGTCAAGCAATCCTTTTGAATATATCCCATGACTAGCGAAATTGAGGAGTTCGGTTCCATCCGGGAATCCTCATGGTTCCTCTTCCAAAGGCCAGACCAAGATTCTTTGTCTCATTATTTTTAATAAAAATAAAAAGGGAGGGGGGACAGCCACCTTCTCGCAGCCCATCGCCCAATCCTCCTAAAGGCTCATCGCACATCACTTTTACAACATCGTGAGCTTATGTCACGCTTCTATCAATCCACTCCCAACACATTCTAAACATGCAGTGTTTCTACTACACCATAAATTCTCTTCGAGGCAATAGTCCATTCTACTCGCTTGAAGCATGAATTCTCAAGAATGTAGGATGGGAGGAGGTATTGCATATCAACCGTAACATTTAGTTATGATTTTCGAAGGTGGACAACAAATGGTAGCTTGGCAATTTGTATGTGGACGAAATTTAGGATCAAAGGGAATGTAGTTATGGCTCATAACATTTTCCCAAGTGTTTGTAATATCCTCAATACTTGCTAGGCTAGGATATTATGTTTGTTGTCTAGGTTATGTGCTTTTGTCAAACATGTTGCATTATATATGTTTTTATAGTAAAAACTTAGTTGATAAGTTTCCACAAACATTTTTGCACGTATTTTAGATAAATACTTATGTTAAACACATCGCCAATAAAAACACAGAATACAAAACTCAAAAATTTGGGATTGATGCCATTGTACTTCTAATAGATGAACCCTCTATAGAAAACTGTCTCCAAGAATAATCAATTCCTCCAAGAACCCATATGGATCTTCCTATCCGAGTGGCCTTTTAAAACAATGGCTCAACCTGCAGAAAATCCCCACAGCCTCTCAAATTTCTCACGACCCTATAATATGGGTGGCGCGACCCCCTGAAAATGCCTCTAACGACCCTCCCAGCCACATAACCTACAATAGAAAGGGAGGAGGCTACCTCAAGATATCCCAACGACCTCTTCTATGTGCCACAAACCTCCAGGACATCCTAAACAACCTCCTCAAAGCCACACAACCTCGTCTAGAGCCTCATAGTGTCATCTAAGTCACTCAATCTAATCCAATACCCCCACAAATTCCCTTGATCTTCATGGTCTATAGAAATATGAGCTTGTCCTACCCAAGGAAGCTCCATGAACCCTCTCAATCTCAAATAGAATCACCAATATGATGCCCCAAATGAAGACCCCAGGTGGAACACTCTCCTTGTCTAGCTACGATGGATATTGCACCACTGAAACCAAACTACAATGGCAGGGTTTTGTCAAAACCACAATGGAAGGGTTTTATCAAAACCCCAACAAAAATTTGTCTTACAATAGCACTCCAAACAAGATATCAAAACATAATGAGGAAAGTGGAACATCAACCCTCCTTTTATTCTTGTTTAATTCCCCTTCTAGAACTTTCCCCTTTTGACCAATTCCACATGACTTTTATTCCCCTTTTAATTTTCACTTAAAGATTAAGTAACTAATAATCTAAAGGTTAATTTATTACCTTTAATTAATTGTCGCTTTAGAATTATAACACCTCCTAACTAAGAGACATCAAATAAACCCACTAACTCCCTTTTCTTTTATAGACTATAGATTACAAGAGTCATATAGGATACTAAGACATCCTCCCATCCTCATCAAGTGGAAGGGGAAATTAAAGTCCTCCCTTCCCGAGATTGTTTGTCCTCAAGCAACTCCAAATTAGGGTGCTTTAAGATCTTCTCTCCATCCCAAGTTGCATTCTACGCAGGAAAATATCTCCATTTGACCGGGTACTCCTGGATCACTTTGATCCTCAACCTCCTCTCTCTAACATCAATGATGCCACAATACCTCTAATAGATGAACCCTCTACATAAAACTGTAAACAAGAATAATCAACCCCTCCAAGAACCCCTATGGCTCCTCCTATCCAAGTGGTCCTGCAAAAAAATGGCTTTACCTGTAGAAAATCCCCTCTTCCCCTCAAATTCCTCACGACCCTATAATATGGGTGGCTCGAATCCCTCAAAATGCCTCTAGTGACCCTCCAAGCCACACAACCTACAATAGAAAGGGAGGCGACTACCTCAAGAGATACCAACAACCTCCTCTAAGTGCCATGAATATCCAACAAAGCCTACACAACCTCCTCAAAGCCACATGACCTCCTCAAAGCCACACGACCTCCTCTAGAGCCTCATGACACTGTCTAAGTCACTCGATCTACTCCAATACCCTCGTGGATTCCATCGATCTTCATGGTTTGCAAAAATATGATATTTTCTTACCCAAGGAAGCTCCATGAACCCTCTCAAGCTAAAGTAGAATCACCAAGATGATGCCCCAAATGAAGATCCTAGGTGGATCTCCCTCCTTATCTAGCTATGCTGGATATTGCACCACCAAAATGAAACCACAATGGAAGGGTTTTGTCAAAACCCCAATGAAAACTTGGCTCACACGAGAAATCCAAACAAGAGATCAAAACATAATGATGAAAGTGGAACATCATCCCTCCTTTTATTCTTGTTTAATGCCCCTTCTAGAACTTTCCCCTTTTGACCAATTCCACATGACCCTTATTCCCCTTTTATTTTTCACTTAAAGATTAAGTAACTAATAATATAAAATTTACTTTATTACTTTAACTAAATTTCACTTTAGAATTATAACACCTCCCAACTATGTGACATCAAATACACCCACTGGCTCCCTTTTCTCTTATGGACTATAGATTACGAGAGTCATATAGTCTACTAAGTCATCCTCTCATCCTGATCAAGTGGAAGGGGAAATTACAGTCCTCCGTTCTCGAGATTGTTTTTCCTCAAGAAAATCTAAATTAGGGTGTTGTAAGATGTGTTCTCCCTCCCAAGTGACATCCTTTGCACAAAAATATCTCCATCTGGCCAGGTACTCCCAGATCACTCTGATCCTCAACCTCCTCTCTCTAACATCAATGATCTTCTTCGAAGTTGAAACCAACTGGCCTTCCTCATCCAGTGGAGAAATATCTGTTGAATTGGTGACATGTTGTATCAATGCCTTATTGAGGCAAGATACATGGAGGACATTATGGATCCTTCTACCATCTGTCATATCCAACTCATATGCCACCTCTCCAAATCTACTAATCTCCTTGTATGGTGCGTAGAAGCGATACTACAACTTCTATGAACCACTTTTCTTCAGTGAGGATTGTTTATAAGGATGCAACCTATGAAAGACTAAATCCCCAACCTCAAAGTTTCACTCCACCTTATGCTTGTTTGCATACATATTTTGCTGATTCTAGGTGACCTCCAAGTTCTCCTTCAGGGATATCAAGATGTCTTGGCTTTCCTGCAACCAATATTTGGTCTTGGGAGCCCCGATCTCTCCAATTTACAAATCCACAAATGATGGGGAATCCTAGCCATACAATTCCCTAAATGGACTCATCCTGATGGACATGTGATAAGTGGTATTATAACAATGATCCCCAAGATGAAACCACTTTATCCAAGCCATTTTCTATCCCAACATGTAGTTCCACAGATATCCCTCAATCCACTTATTCACTATTTTTTCTATCCATTTGTCTGAGGTTGATAGGTGGTACTAGGTGTAAACTCTGTCCCTAATAACCTGAAAAAAATCATGACATAATACGTTGAGAAATATCTTGTCCTGATCACTGACTATGTATCTTAGAACACCATGTAGTCTGAACAACTCCCTGAAGAATATGTCCTCCACCTGAGATGTGTTGTACTCTGAAGGAATGGAAAAGAAGTGAACATACTTGGTCAACTTGTCCAAAACACATGGAAACAATACCTACCATGTACCTTTGGCAACCCTATGATCAAGTCCATGGAAATGTTCTCCCACTTCTACTCTGGAATAGGTAATGATTGAAGAAAACATATAAGATGTGTAAGCTTCAACTTGTTTTGCTGATAATTCATGCACTCTTTCACATACCATAATACATCCTCCTTGATACCCTTCCAAGATAATCTCTCCCTCTCCTGCATGTAAGCCTCCAAATATCCTAGGTGCCTTGCCAATGGTGTGTCATGTACTACCCTCAAGATCTTACCCCTGAGTGTGGACTCAGGGACAAGGTATATCATATCCTTGTAGTAGATGATGCCATATACTACTTTGTACCTATCATCCTGAACGATGCCCTCCATGATCTCATAAGAAAAAGTATTCTTGGAGTACTCTACCAAGAGAATCAAATTCCAGTCTATTAATATATCTGCCATGGAAAAGATTGCAGGTCTCCTAGAAAGGGCGTCGACAACTACATTGTTCTTTCCCTTCACATATTCAATGTCAAATTCATATTGATGTAGTTTTCTTACCCATTTTTGTTGCCTCTCTCTCAATTCCTTTTGCTCCTAGTAATACCAAAGGATGTTGTGGTCAGTCCTCACCACAAAGCATCCTCCAAACAAATGTTGTCTAAACTTGGCCAATGCATGCATGATGGCCAACATCTCCTTATCATAAATGGGTTAGAGCCTCTATGTATTCCTCATATTCCTTCTCTCAAAAGCTATGGGATGTCTATTATGCATAAACATTGCTCCTATATCCTCTACCTATGGATCACACTCCAACACAATGGTCGAGAGAAATATGGAAGTGCTAACATTGGGAAAGTACTCATCACCTTCTTCACCCTGTCAAATGCCTCATGTGCCTTCTTTGACCATCTGAATGCATTTTTCTCGGTGAGATCCGTCAATTGCACACCAAGTTGTGAAAATCCTTTCACAAAGTACTTGTAGTAGCTGCACAACCCGAAGAACCCCCACAATTCTATAACTAATCTGGGTGTGGGCCAATATAATATTTTCTTGATATTCTCTTGGTACACCTATACTCCCTTAACATGAATCACATGCCCCATACATATAATCTTTGTCAACCCAAACTAGCACTTTTCCTCCTTGGAAAATAGTGACTTCTCCTCCATGATGTTGAAAATATCATCAACATTCCTTAGATGATCCTCCCAAATCCTATTGTAGCTCAATAGATCATCAAATAACACCATTAATAACTTCCTCAACTACTTGTTGAATATATGGTTCATAAACAACTAGAAGGTAGTTGGTGCATTGGCCAACCAGAAGGGAATGACTAGAAACTCATAGTGCCCGTAGTGACAACTCGATGTTGTTTTGTGTATGTACTCCTCTATGAGATGGATCTAATGGTATCCTGAGTGAAGATAAATCTTCAAGAAGTACATTTCCCCATGCAACTCATCTATAAACTCATCTATCCTAGGTATCATGTATCAATTATTGATGGTCTTATTGTTCAATGATCTATACTTGATGCACATCCTCATCATTCCATCGTTCGTCTTCACCAGTACTTATAAAGAAGAGAAGGGACTAGAGCTAGGCCTGATGTGCCCGATCTCCAAAAGGTCATGTATGGCCTTCTGTATATCATCCTTAAACTTCTTCAAATGCCTGTATGGTGTGGTGATCAAGAGTTTTCCCCCCTCCTCTAACTCAATGACATTATCAAATCCCTTATTCAGTCATCTCCCTGTTGGTAATGTTTTGAACACTCTATCATGCTTCCCAAGCTAATCCAGGTGGATATTGGTGGCCACCCACCTATTCCAACTGACTCCTCTTGACAGTTTTTAGTTCAACACATTCTTTTGTACTTCTTTGTAATTTTGGGTTCTAAACTTTCGGGGTTGTCTGAATCCCTACACATCTTCCAAGTGGATAATTGTGGCCTACCACCTAATCCAACTAGATTATTTTGTATGCTTTCATGTCATCACATATTTTTGTACTTTCAGGTTCATTTTGGGGCCCTAAAAAGTGCGTTTTGGCTCATCACAGTCAAACTATAGAGTGAGTCAAAGTTTGATAGTGTAATGTGCAGTTCTCAAAAAGACCTTTTCAATGGGCTATCACGTGCCTAAAACATAGGTCCTATGAAAAATTTACGACCCTGGGAAGTTGAGGTAGCAACTTACCCATAGCGGCCCACATAAATTTTGGTGTTTCATCTTCTAGGGTTAGGGTTTTGGATGTCTAGGATTTTGGCATTCATGAGTAATGTTAAAAAGGCCTCTTGAGCCTCATTGTAATAATTCTACTTAGACGTATGAATGTAGCAGCCACATCTCTTCTCAGAGATAGCTACCATCATTTGAGCAAGTGTTTCAGTTCTGTAGTTTTATAGTTTCAACCTATTTCATTTATTTAATAAAAGATATTGTTCACTGGATATCTATGTTGTTCTTCATATCTCTGTGTTTATTGTATTCATTTTGTTAATCAGTTTGTTCTACTCCTAAATCCAAATCAGTGGTATCAGAGAGATCTTCTCTTCATTTATTTTTCTTCGTGCATGTCCTTGAAAATATCTGGGTACAAGAATTTTCAACTCAAACCAATAGAGTCGTTGAAAGATCGGTCACGCCGAACCCGCCAACAACCCATGGGGGATGAAAATAAAGATGATCAAGGAGGATATCCTTTTAAAATGTTTCTCAAGGAATCCCTTGTGCGACAAAGGAACAAAATGATGAACAACTTTGCGCAGATCCTTCAGTGGCTTCCCACAAGAGAAACATCTTCAGAAAGCAGCCATGCAACCCCCTTCAAGGTACAAGTAAATTTTGATATTCCATTATTTGAAGGACTGGTATATGTGGATGATGTAGATAAATGGTTAAATATGTTCAAAGGTTATTTTTCGGTCCACAAATTTTTTGATAGGGAAAATATTACTTTTGCACTCCTCAAGGTCACCCCCCATGTTAAGGATTAGTGGGATACTTACTCCGAGCAAAGGACCATAAAGGAATTTGTAATATTTGTGGTTGCCCCCGCATGTGATTCCCTCCAGGATGCCATTAAAGAACAATACTACCCTGTTGGAAGCTACGAGGACTAGTACACTAGATGGACCACCCTGCGTTAGGAGAGGGACCAGGCAATACTAGATTTCACCAATATTTTCCATACCCTGCGCGCCAAATTGGGTATCAAAGGCTCTGAGCGACGTCTAGTACTAAAATATCGTGGTTGTTTTCATAGATACATTCAAACATAAATGCATTTTTTGGACATTGCCTCATTGGGTATGACTTATATATATGCTCTCAAGATTGAGCACAAATTTAAGCACAAGAGGAGAGATTTTGGATTTTCAAACTCCTCACAACTGAAGTAGAGAAAAGGCAGAGCCAATCCACACAAGGGACATATCAAAGATGGCCACTCTCAAGATAACCATTCCAAGCCACAACACAAAAAGGGCAATGAGAAGATGAATAAGGACACGAGAAAATGGTGTGAATACCATAAAATCCCTTGGCACAATAGTGAAGAATGTCGCTCCAAGAAGTCACTCATGGCCGAGTTGAAGGCTTACGATTTAGAGGTAGATTTTGACCCTGAATCAAATCCATAAGGAGGGAAGTGGATTATCGATGATGAACCCAGTGCCACTATCTCTACCACCAAATTCCAGCCAAGTGAACTAGGAGAACCAGAGGAAGGAGAATGCCTCTTTCAGTCATAGATGTGGGTAAAAGGGGATCCACTTCATTTCATTGTCGATAGAGGAAGTTAGAAGAACATGATCTTAGCAGAGGTTGTCAAGTGGCTGTACCTATTGATGAAACTACACCCGCAAGCCTACACCATTGACTAGCTTCGCCAAGGAAGAGATCTATGTGTCATCCAACAATGGCGTCTTCCATATGACATAAAGCCTTTCAAAGACGAGGTATTGTGTGATATTTATCCCCTTGAATTTTGTGATGCTCTTTTAGGACAACCATATTTGTGGAAGTATCATGTTGTGTATGAATCTAGACCCCACAATGTTATTATTACTTTGGGTAGACAATTGTACAGGATAACAGAGGTAGCATCGGCTACCTCTATGTCTTTAATCTCTGCTAAGAAATGTAGTAAGTTTATTTCACAGAACGAGAAATTTATCTTCTTTGTGATCTGGACTCAAAGTAAGAAAAAGGTATCTGCCACATCTGTGGCCTCTACACAAAGCCTCTCTTTGTAGCAAAAGAAAGTGGACGAGATCATGGAAGAGTACATAGACATCTTCTCCTCACCCACCGAGGTACCAATGCACTTCCAAGTCAAGCATCCAATTTATATAACCCTTGGTGCACCTCTGCCTAATGGACCAGTTTATCATCACTCATTGATGGAAAATGATGAAATCAAGCGTCAGATCCAAGAGATTCTTCAAAAGGGGCACATCAGACCTAACTCCTCCCCTTGTGGAAACCTGATTGTATTGGTGCATAAGAAGGATGGGACCTGATGACTCTGCATTGATTACATAGCATTAAACAAAATCACAGTCAGGAACCGATATCAAATTTCCAGGATTGATGACCTTCTTGATGAACTCAAGGGGGAAAATTTCTTCATCAAGATGGACCTAAAGTCTGGCTACCACCAGGTTCCAATCGAACCAACTGATGTATGGAAGAGAACTTTCAAATCTAAAGAAGGTCTCTTCGAATGGTTGGTCATGCCCTTTAGCATAACAAATGCACTAACCACTTTCATGAGGTTGATGGATGATGTATTGAGACCCTTCACCAACTCTTTGGGTGACATTCTCATATTCAACAAAACTTGGGAGGAGCACATGTGGCATATTCAACGGGTTGTGATTACTCTGTGACAAAACAAGCTATATGCTAACTTGGAAAAATGCTCCTTTGGCATGAACAAAGTCCAATAATTGGGCTACATTGTTGATGAGCATGGGGTACATTTTGATCAAACCAAGATCCAAGTCATCTGTGACTGGACATTCCGGACCACACTAACAGATCTTAAAATCTTCTTCGGACTGGCCAACTTATACCGACGGTTCATGTTGCAATTCTCCCATATTGCATGGGCCCTCAACCAAGTGACTAAGGGTTGTGGAAGGGCAACGTTCATGTGGGGGAAGGAACATCAATGAGCACTTGATTATATGAAGCATCACTTGTTCTCAGCTCCAATACTCTCCTTGCCCGATTTCCAACAAGCGTTCGAGATTGAGACTGATGCATATGACTATGTTGTAGGTGTAGTTCTCACTCAACATGGTCATCTCGTGGAATACCATAGTGAGACACTCTTAGATACTATATGAAAATACCCCACCTATGACAAGGAAATGTATTCCATTGTACAAGCTTGTCGTCAATGGAAACATTACATTCTAGGAAAGGAGACGATCATCCACACTGATCACAAGCCTCTGCAGTTCATACAAACATAGGGGAAGTTACAGAATGATCTCCATCGAAAGTGGTCGACCTACCTGCAAGAGTTCCATATCAACATCAAGTATAAAAAAAGGATAAAAAATTGTGTCACTGACTATCTCAATCAACCTCCCATGGCTGCACTCACCACTATGATCCATTCCTATGGACATGAGGCATATGAGTGGCCCCAACTTTATCAGGAAGATCCAGACTTCACCACCACCTATCAACTCTTGGGTATAGGTGTGACTGTCACCGATTTTCACATTCAGGAAAGACTGTTATGGCATATGGGCCATCTTTGTGTTCCTTCAAATGAGCATGCAAAGATGATTTTCAAATCCCACTACAATAGGATGACAAGACATTTTGGCATGGATAAAATTGTGGTCATTCTCCAGAAACATTTTTATTGTCCAAAAATTCGACAGGACATCAACAAGTATATCATATCTTTCATCGTCTGTGCCATTTCCAAGCCAACCATCAAGAAGCAAGGATTATACGCCCCTCTTCCTACCTCCGAGAAGCCTTAGGAGTCCATCTTGATGGATCACATGTCTGGCCTTCTGTCTGCCAAGAAAGACAATGATTGTGTATCTGTGTTTGTTGATCAGTTTTTGAAGATGGCTATCCTCACAAACTGCAATAAGAACATCACAATGGCAGATACTTCCAATATATTATTTGAATGAGTGTGGGTCCATTTTGGGATACCACAGACCATCATCTCCAACCGGTACAACAAGTTCCTCGACACATTTTGGTCGAGTCTCTGGTCACTGTTGGACGCCAAGCTCACTAAATCCAGTGCTTTCCACCCCCAAACAGATGGCCAAACAAAGGTTGTCAATCATATGATTGTGCACATCCTATGCATGTACAACTCTAAGAATCCACGTACATGGGATGATATTCTCCCCTATGTTCAGTACAGTACAACACAAATCTCCATAGCTCCACCGACCATAGCCCATTTCAAGTGGGAATGGGATTCCAACCCTTGGGTCCCATTGATGTTGCACTATCTCTTGCAACCACACAGACAGACTCTTCCCATGTTCAGTCTGAGACTAAAAAAGACACTAGATTCATTGAGAAGATTCAACACATCTGCCAACATGTCCATGAGATTTTGCAGAAATCCAATGCTAAGTACAAGCAGTGCCATGATCAACACAAGGTATCACACTAGTTTCAGGTTGGAGACAAGTTCTGGTTACATTTGCATAAGGAGCATCTTACAGGGCCCCATCGGAATCTTTACCCACTTCACTATGGGCGTTACACCATCACCAAGGCTGTGGGTAGCAATGCTTTTGAGCTCAACACTCCACCCTTCCTTGGCTTTCACCCAATGTTTAATGTGGACCTCTGTCGGCCATATTTTCCACCATTATTGGAGACCTCAGAGATTGCAAAACAAATGAAACCAAAATATGTCAACCCAAAATGCATGGAACATGCATCCACTGATTAGATAATGGATACATAGGTCAAGGGCACTCGCTAGCAGAAGATCCATCTTTATCGGGTTTTCAAGGTAGGGCAACTTCTCCACCAAGGAAAGTGACTCACCTGGGGCCAAATTCAGTAGAATTTTTCTCACTTGATGGGGGAACTCAATGCAATGGAAACCATTGCTTCTTAAGAGGGGAGAATCGATCCAGGTGGATATCGGTGGCCACCCACCTATTCCAACTGGCTCCTCTTGGTAGTTTTTAGCTCAACACATTCTTCTGTACTTCTTTGTAATTGTGGTTTCTACATGTATGGGGCTATCTGAAGCCCTACACATATTCTAGCTTGATACAGGTGGCCTCCCACCTAATCCAACTGGATTATTTTATATGTTTTCATGTCAACACCTCTTTTTGTACTTCCAGGGCCCATTTTGGGGCCCTAAACAATGTTTTTTTGGCTCACCATAGTCAAACTATAAATGCAGTTAGATATTGATGGTGTTCTCGAAAATACCTTTCCAATGGTCTATCATGCACCTAAAATGGAGGTCGTATGCAAAAGTTACGACCTCGGGAAGTTGAGGTACCAACTTACCCATAGGGTCCCACATAACTTTTGGTGTTTCATATCCTAGAGTTAGGTTTTTGGATATCTACGGTTTTGGAATTCATGAGTAATGTTAAAAAGGCCTTTGGAGCCTCATTGTAATCATTCTTCTCAGACAAATGCACATAGCAACTAGATCTTTTCTTAGAGATAGCTACCACCATTCGAGCAAGTGTTTCAGTTCTGCAATTTTACAATTCCAGCCTATTTCATTTATTTAATAGAAGATATTGTTCACCGAATATCTGTGTTGTTCTTCATATCTCTATGTTTATTGTATTCAGTTTGTTAATTAGTTTGTTTTGCTCCTAAATCCAGATCACAAGCAATGCCTGGATGTCTGCATGGTAGTGTTTGTGGTCTTGTGATGGATTTTACATGGTGATCAAGCACTCTGCTATGCAAGCCACATCCCAATGTTTAAAAATGGCCTCCATGCATTTTTTTGACACGATCTCGGGAACTCCTATCAACATACCTCTCATAATAAATCGTTGACCTTCTTTTCCCCTGGAATCCATCATCATGTCCTTATAGTTTATGTGGATATCTCCCAACGAGTACAACTAGTGGACACCTAATACTACATGGGTTTCTGCCAAATCCATGACATAAAAGTCAGTGTTCAATGTATAGTTTCCCAATGTCACCTTCGATCCCTTGATCCTCTAAATACATGTCATGTTGTACCCATCTTCTACCACCACTTTGAACCCGTCAAAGTCCTCTTCCAGGATATGTATCCTATAGACAAGCGCTACATCAATGAAATTGTCCATGGTCCCACCATAAAATAGTGTAGTAACTCTCCACCCTTGCAAAATTCCTTTGACCCTGAAGGTGTAATATTTGGCGACTCCTAGAAGAGTGGAAATGGTCACTCCTTTGACATCCTCTTGCAGATTTGTCTCTTCTGGAACCTCAATATATGGTAGCTTTGTATCACCACTACTCTGTCCACTTCCTGGTGCGTGACATATCTCCTCCTCACCATCATCCTCCTCATTAGAAATCGCCTATATGTAATGTACTTTCCATTTTCCCATACATCATTGACCTGTCTCCCAAATTTTTTTGCAGCTAAAGAAAATATTCTTCTTTCTCAACTCCTTCCAAGTCTCCTAGTTATCGATCATGTCCTTCCTTGTCCATGGCTTCTAGAAGGGATTCATCTTCTTACCTTTATGTGGAATAAAGGGTTTCACTGGTTCCTTGTTGGGCACTATGTATTCCATGTCCCGGGTCCTCATGATGGCATATTGTAGTGTGATTGGCCTAAATGATTTCACCCATCCTCTCAAGGGTTCGACTAAACCCTCCATGAATAACATCACCAACCTCTACTCAGAGATGTATGTCACCTTGAATGCCATACTCTAGAACTTTTTGATGTATTCCTATGGTGTTCATGTTAATCTCAACTGTGCCAACTCCATGAATTATGTCTAGGGATCCTTCTTGTCAAACTTGTCCGTCGACCTCTAGGTGAAGTTCACATATGATGTGATGTTGGCATGCCGTAAAGTCAATAGCCCATGGTACCACCACTCATGATATTCGCCATCCAGGTGTAGGGTGGAATATTTACTTTCCTTTTCCTCTCTCATTGGGTTAAGTTGGAAATAAGTTTGCAACTTGTGCACCCAATCTGTGACCGTGCTCTTGGCAGATCCACAAACAATCGGATGGACAACCTCCCAACCTTGCATAGAAGATCAAATTTCTTCTAGTTTTGTTCCATTCCCTACTATTTTCAATGTGGTTGATGTTACAATAGTTTTGGTAAGACATGGATTCCTGGATCTCTTCCCCTAATGATTGATACTCCCTGAAATAAATTGTGAATTCATCATCTTATCCCTATGGCCTGTTGGGTATTTCTTAGATTCTTTGCATGAGTAGGAGTGTTTGAGCGTATGCACCGGGTGCGTAGGGGGGGATTCTAGGCCCCCCATCGGGGGTCTGGGGGCAATGCCCCCAGAATTTTTTTTTCTACCTCGAGAAATGTGACACCTACCTTGGGAAACGTGTCATGTATTTACGTGGTTTTTCGGCACATGGTTTTTTCCGATGGTTTTCTATTTCTGGTTAAGGAATTAGGGTTTTGGACTAATCCAGGTAATTGGGTTAGGGTTTTGGATTCCGCTGGCTCCTATATGTATATTGTATTGTAAACAATGTAACACAATGAATGAATATAATATATGTTGGTTTTCTCGGTTTGGGTTTCTAGGGGAAAAATCTTTGTGTAATGTTTGTGTTTGCCATTGTATCTTTTCTATTCTTTTATGAATATTTGTTTACAATAGAGATTGTACAAGGTTAGAATTTACATTTGGTATCAGAGTTTTATTGGATTCAGTGGGACGCCTTTGTGGTAAAGGGTTTGGCTAAGGATTGTGATAAGCCTTGTTACAGTGGGAGATCTACAGTATTGTTTTTTAGGTGAAAAGAAATGGCAAGCAATTCGAAGATGGAGATCGAGAAGTTTAATGGGAAAAGCTTTGAGCTGTGGAAGCTCAATATGGAAGATCTTTTGGTGGACATAGATCAATGGATCATGGTAGATCTAGGTACTGCACCTACAAGAACTTATGCAGATGATTGGAAAAAGACGGATTAGAAGGCAAAGAGCACAATCCAACGGTTTCTCTCCGATTCGATATTACTGAATGTGTCAGAGGAAGCTACAGGCAAGGATTTATGGGAAAAGTTGGGGAAATTGTATTAGTCTAAGTCCTTGGTAAATAAACTATTCCTAAGAAAGAAGCTGTATAACTTGAGGATGAGAGATGGAGACTCAGTGGCAGAGCATTTGAACACCTTCAATACTGTGTTAAGTCAGTTAGTATCTGTTGAGATTAAAATTTTAGATGAAGATAAATGTATTAGTTTGTTATGTTCTTTACCAGACTTGTGGGATAGTTTGGTTCTGGCCATAGGTAGTAATACAACTTCTTTTAAGTTTGAAGAAGTGGTCTCATCCTTGTTGTCGGAGGATATGAGATGAAATAATATGGAAGGACATAGCACAAACGCATTATTTCCAAGAGGACATTCCCAGGAAAGAAATAGATTTAATTTCTCAAGTGGGAGATATAAGTCTAAGGGTAGATCTAAATATCCTGTAAAGTTTGTAAGGGTATGTTGGAGGTGTGGAAAAGAAGGGCACTACAAGAAGCAGTGTAGATCCAAAGTTGAGAAAAGGAAGGGATCTGAAGAATCTCCTTCTACAGAAGAAAAGATCTCCAAGGAAGAAGGAGGGGATGTGTACTTGGCCTCTTCAAGAACACATGCAGATCATGAGGCATGGTTGATTGAATCTGGTGCATCCTTTCATATGAATCCCCATAGGGAGTGGTTCCGTGAATATGAAAAGTATGATGGAGGTAATGTTTTCTTAGGTAATGATTTGATAACAAGAATCATAGGAAGAGGAAGGGTCAAGTTGAGACTCATATATGGAAGGATTAGAACATTGTCTGGTGTTCTATACATCCCACGTATGGCCAAAAATTTGATTTCTGTAAGAAAAATGGAAGATGCAGGGGTAAAAACAATTTTTGAAAAGGGAACTTGCAGGATGGTTTGAGGAGCAATGGTGTTGATGAAGGGAGTTCAGTTTGGAACTCTATATAAGATTCTAGGAAGAACTATTAGTGATGGGTGTAATAGCTCCATTGTTCCTGATATTGGAGTTGAAGAAGAAAGAATTCCTACAGTCTCTGGAGAAAAGGTTATGGTGTGGCATCAAAGACTGGGGCATATCGAAGAGAAGGGTCTTCGACTACTACATGGTAAAGCTATGGTTGAAGGTATGTCTAACTACTCTCTGGATTTTGATTTCTGTGAACATTGTCTATATGGGAAGCATAATCAGGTAAGATTCCCCTCTGGTGCAACGAGGGCAGAAGGAATTTTACAACTAGTTCACAGTGATATTTTTGGACCTATGTCGGTCCCATCATTGGGAAAATCTGTGTACTATGTCTCATTTATAGATGACTTCTCGAGGAAAACTTGGATATATTTCGTCAGGAAGAAATTTGAAGTCTTTGACATGTTTAAAGAGTTTAAGGCTCTTGTTGAGAAACAAACAGAGAAAAGAATTAAGGTGCTTAGAACAGATAATGGCGGAGAGTTCCGAGAGAATGAATTTGAATAATTCTGTAAGAAGTTCAGTATAGAAGGCAGAAGACTACTCCATATACACCTCAATAGAATGAAGTTTCAGAAAGGATGAATAGGAAGATGATGGAAAAAGAAAGGTGCATGCTCAGTGGTGTCAGGTTAGGGCAAGAATTCTAGGCAGAGGCAATGGGTACTGCATGCTATCTGGTCAACAGATCACCCTCATCAGCGTTGGGTGACAAGACTCCACAAGAGGTATGTACTAGTAAGGAACCTTCTCTCACACATCTTAAGGTATTTGACTGTGATGCATATGTTCATGTTCCAAAAGAAAACAAGAGTAAGTTGGATAAGAAGGTTGGAAAATGTATCTTTATTGGAGATAAAGATGGTCTCAAAGGTTATAAGCTTTGGAACCCATAAACAAAGAAGGTAGTGTATAGTTGAGATGTGGTATTTAGAGAAATGAAGGATGTTGTTAAACAAGAAGTCCTACCAAGTAAGGAAGAACCAGAGAAGATAGAGTTTGATTTAAAGGATGATGAAGCAAACTCTATAGAAGAACAT
>SNQJ01S0048021.1:83448-93999 GCA_010110895.2 Picea sitchensis
ATAGAGTTTGATTTAAAGGATGATGAAGCAAACTCTATAGAAGAACATGAATCAGAAGAAGAAGATCCTCATACTCCAGTATTGAGGAGATCGGATCAAGAAAGAAGGCTATGGGAAAGGTATAGTCCATCTAATTTTCATTCAAATTTTTCTTTGTCTATTACTGATGATGATCCTAGAACTATCAAGGAGGCAGTGGATTCAGAGGATGGAAATGTCTGGAAAAGGGCCATGGAAGAAGAAATGGCATCTTTGGATAAGAATGAGGATTGGTATCTAGTGGAGTTTCCAACTGGAAGAAAGCCCATTGTCAGCAAATGGGTATTTAAAAAGAAGATGAATGCAGAAGGAAAAGTGGAGAAATACAAAGCTTGGTTAGTAGCAAAGGGTTATTCCTAGGTTGAGGGAATTGATTTTGGTGAGATTTTTTCTCCTGTTGCCAAGTTAACCTCTATAAGATTTCTCTTATTTGTTGTTGTTGCATTTGATTTTGAAGTTGAACAGATGGATGCGAATACAACATTCCTGCTTGGGGATCTGGAAGAAGAAATCTTTATGAAGCAACCAAAAAGTTATGTTGTGAAAGGAAAGAAGGAGCTGGTATGCAAGCTGAAAAAGTCCATGTATGGTTTAAAACAATCACTAAGGATGTGGTATCAAAAATTTGATACTTATATGCTGGGACTTGGCTTCACAAGAATCAAAGAGGATCATTGTGTGTATTCTAAATTAATTGGTGATCATTTGATTTAATCGGTCTTGTATGTGGATGACTGTTGCTGATAGGAAACAATAAGGAGATTATTCAGGATGTTAAAACTCAGTTGTCCTTTAAATTTGACATAAAGGATCTTGGTGCTTCAAATTTCATTTTGGGCATGGAAATTAAAAGAGATCAAAAAAAGAGGAAACTCTAGTTAAATCAGAGAAAATATGTCAAGACAATATTGTAGAGGTTTAATATGCAGGTATGTAAACCGGTCACGGTTCCTATTTCTGTTGGTCTAAAGTTATCTGTAGATCAGTGTCCCAAGACACATGAAGAAGAGGAGGACATGTCTCATGTTCCATATGCGAGTGCAGTTGGAAGTTTGATGTATGCAATCATTTGTACTAGACTGGACATTGCCCATGCAGTGGGATTTTTGAGCAGGTATATGTCAAAACCATGGAAGGAGCATTGGACAACAGTAAAAAGGGTTTTCAAGTATTTGCGTGGCACTTCTAGCTATGGATTGTGATACGAAGGAAGAATGGGATTGGATAGAGTGGTCGACATACATGGCTTTGTGGATGCAGACTAGGCTGGAGATTTGGATTGTAGAAAACCTACAAGAAGGTATGTGTTTAACCTATTTGGAGGAGCAATAAGTTGGATGAGCAAAAGACAGGCTGTAGTGGCACTTTCAACTACAGAATCGGAATACATGGCAACCACTCATGCAATTAAGGAAGCGGTCTGGTTACAAAGATTGTGTTCATGTATTGGTTTGGTACAAAAAGATGTAAGGATAGAGTGTGACAGTTAGAGTGCAAATTTTTTGGTGAAGAACCTTGCTTATCATTCAAAGACAAAGCACATTGATGTTCAATATCACTTTGTGAGAGACATGATTGAAGAAAAGAAAGTATCACTGATGAAGGTGGACACTTTGAAGAATGTTGAAGACTCATTAAGAAAATCTGTGAGCACTGAGAAGTTCTCTTGGTGTAGAGGATCCATGGGCATTGTTGCCCTGGATTTTTGACTATGTAACTCTGTAACCCCCTGTATGCAAAGAAAACAACAAGTGGGAGAATGTTGGGTATGTGTTATATTATTTTCACGAGTAGGAGTGTTTGAGTGTATGCACCGGGCGCACAGGGGGGTTAGAGGGGGGTGTAGGGGCAGAGCCCCCAGAAATTTTTTCTGCCTCGAGAAACGTGTCATGTATTTAGGTGGTTTTTTGGCACATAATTTTTGCCGATGGTTTTCTATTTTTGGTTAAGGAATTAGGGTTTTGGACTAATTGGGTTAGGGTTTTGGATGCCGTTGGCTTCTATATGTATATTGTATTGTAAACAATGTAACACAATGAATGAATATAATATATGCTAGTTTTCCCCGTTTGGGTTTCCAGGGGAAAATATCTGTGTAATGTTTGTATTTTCCATTGTATCTTTTATGTTCTTTTCTGAATATATGTTTACAGTAGACATTGTACAAGGATAGAATTTACGTGGCTCTTGTGCTCCTGTAAGTTTCTCCTCAAGTAATGGTGACAATAATGGCTTAGGATTCCTCCTTCTCCCTATTTATGAGCTTATATGTGTTGGAATATGGGAGTTTCTTCCTTCTGCAAGGTTCCCATTGGACCCACCATGGTTCCAGTTCGCTTGGTTGCTGACAATGAATTATGTCAATAGTTCTTTCATTTGTTGTTTCCCATTGGCTATACCTTCTAAGATCTATAAGGCCCTTCCCTCATTATTCCCCCCCATGATGCCTTCTACTTCTCCCCCCTTTGATGACTTTGATCCTCAGATGGGATATCCTCCACACCCTCTCATTCTTCTATAGGTGTTAGGTTTCTTGATTTTAGGCATCAACACCTCATGCAATCACAGGCTGACAAGATTACCAACTATAATACCATTGTATTTTCCCAAATACTTGCTAGGATAGGATATTGTGTTTACTGTCCAAGTTATGTTATTTTGTCAAACATATTTCATTACACATATTTTGATGGTAAAAATTTGGTTGATAAATTTCCATAAACAATTTGCATGCATTCTAGATAAATACTTTTTCCAAACACATTGCAAGTATTCCAAGTACACATGACATAGAAAATACATAATGAAATTTTATTATGGATGGAACCCAAACAAAATAACAGTACAAATCTTCTATTGGATTTTACGGAAGCTACAATACACCAATAAAAACACACAATAAGCAACTCAAAAACCTAGGAATGATGCCACAGTCCCTCTAATAGATGAACTCTCTATAGAAAAATTTATCCAAGAATAATCAATCCATCCAATAACCCCTACTAGTCCTATCCAGGGGGCTCTGCAAAAGAGAGGGTCATCCTGCAAAAAATCCTCACGACCCCTCAAATTCCTCACAACTCTGCAATATAGGTGGCTTGACCCCCTCGATATGCCTCTAGCATCCCTCCAAGCCACACGACCTATAATAGAAAGGGAGGTGGTTCCCTCAAGAGAACTGAATGACCTCCTCTAAGTGCTACAAACCTCCAAACAAGTGTACACGACCTCTTCAAAACCACACAACCTCCTTTAGAGCCTCACAACCTCCTCTAAGTCACTCGATCTTCTACAATAGCCCCGTAGATTCCCTTAATATTCATTTCCTAGAAAAATATCATCTCATCCTACCCAAGGAAGCTCTGTGAACCCCATCAAGCTCAAGTAGAATAACCAATATGATGCCCCAAATAAAGACCCCGGGTGGATCCTCCTCCTTGTCTAGCTAGGGTGGATATTGCACCACCAAAACCAAACCACAATGGATGGGTTTTGTCAAAACCCTAACAAAAACTTGAATCAAAAGAGAACTCTAAACAAGAGATCAAACCATAATGACGAAAGTGGAGCACCACCACTCCTTGTATTCTTCTTTAATTCCCCTTCTAGAACTTTCCTCTTTTGACCAAATCTACATGACCCTTATTCCCCTTTTAATTTTCACTTAAAAATTAAAAGTCACTTTTACTAACATTTAAGTAACTAATAATCTAGAAACTACTTTACTACCTTTAATTAAATGTCACTTTAGAATTATAACATCATGTAACTAAGTGACATCAAATAACCCCCTTGACTACCTTTTCCTTTACCAAGTCATCCTCTCATCCTAATCAAGTAGATGGAGACATTACAATGTTGACGATCTTTGTGTGTTCTATCCATCAACTCTCATTGTTTCATCTACTAGTTTTCTCTCTTAAAAATTCAGGACTCAACAAACAAAAATGAACGCTTGTTGATCATGAAAAAGGATGAATCAAATTGAACAACTAGAAGAAGTATTGGAAGACACTAGCAACTCGGTCTTCACCTTCTAGATTAGATTCAATGGAGTTTTTTTTCACTTACTCGTTGTGCTAGAAGAATTAGTGAGGAAGAGGCATGCAATCTCTCAACTGAAGGACAAATATGACTCCCTCCGTCAGCAAATTGATGAAATGAAGACTCAACCTCGATAAGTAGTAGGAACTCCAACAATATTTGAGCAGTCTGAAGCAACTTCCTCCCCTATCATGGCTTCAGAACCAATGGATCTAAATGCGCCAGCTCCATAAGCAAAGAAATTGTGTTTTGACAGCCACACCAGCTAAGCATATTATAGTTGTAATGTTCAATTTTTGTATACTTATTCTACGGTCTTTTATAGAATGTATAAGGTGATTTTTTTTGGTTTTTGAGAGCATGGGCTTGTGGATTTGTTGATCTTAGTAGATACAATGGTTATATTTTCGGACTATGATACAAGTCTACTTTGGATTTTTGAACAGACTGAAACTATGCTACGTCATTGAATGTTGTTTTAAATTATAATATAATTTTCTCTTTTCTTGTAAAAAAAAAATTACTACATTAGAGAAAGTTATCAAAATATATTTTGAAAAGATAAATTTGGAGTAAGAGGATTGTAAATATTTATTTTAATTTTAATGAAATAATATAATATAATGGTAATTCATCATAAAAATTTGAAATGATTAATTTATAACAATTTGGAAAACGATAAAGGTCCATATTTATAAATATTTTGTAATTAATTTCTATTATAAACTAAATTGATATTGCATTAAATAAAAACTAAACTAATAAAAATTTAAATTTAAAAACCAATTTTTAAATTACAAACTTAAAATTTTGAAAAAAAAATAC
The DNA here is from genome assembly GCA_010110895.2 of Picea sitchensis. NCBI lineage: Eukaryota > Viridiplantae > Streptophyta > Pinopsida > Pinales > Pinaceae > Picea > Picea sitchensis. Next base: position 88,357 of record SNQJ01S0048021.1, read on the forward strand.
TACTTTATTACAATTTGATTTTATATTATGATATTTTTAAAGAAATTTAGATAGGATTTGAGAAAATTTAGAAAAGCCAAAATAATAAATTATAAGATTGTTTGTGAAAAAATTGACAATGAAATTGTTTTTTAAAAATATGTTTTTGTTGGTGATGAAGTGCACTATTAAGGCACTATGTTATGTGAAGTCACTAATATGAAGGGTTATGTGAAGTCACCAATATAAGACATTACATGCATGGAGATTATAATGGTAACATTTGAATAGCATAAGCTGTTCTATTTCGAACAACTTGAAACCTATACCTCTCCAGTCTGTTTGTTTCCAACCTTCGTCTAATCTGTTTGCGACCTTAGTAAACCCATGGTCAGTTATATCGATCAGTTTCTTCAGTCAGCCTATGGTCATTTATATTGATCTGTGATTGGTTCTAAGATAATACATTAAGTTGTGATTGCTATAATTTATATGATTTGGTTGGGGAAAAATCATTAGAATAACCTGTACGAGCCGAGTATTGTGATTGGTTCTTGGAATAATACAGTAACTTGTCATTGTTAAGCCATTCTTAAGCCATTCAAGTTAAGTTTAAGTAGTTGTGGAAGTAACTTGTAACCCTTTCATAAATCCTTTCCAGTGGTTTAAGTATACTTTCTAGGGTATATTCTCCAAAGCTCGCCCAATATACTGTCCACAATATTTATTATTTTCCCATGGAATACTTAGAGCTCAACCTGTATACCACTCTTCATCTCATCATAAAAGAGAAAGAAAAGGCTGGCTATAGTTGTTGGTTATGCATATCAACAGTATCCATTTCCATTCCCAGGGCTTTGTTAAAACTTTAACAAAGATAATTGTTGGGCAACTACTGACTACAATTGCGGTTATGCATCTACAGAGTGTTCATTACCATTATATCAGCTCCCAATCTTTCTTAACACTTTCAAAGAGCATCATTTTAGAGTTCAGTCCCTGGCTGAAGGTCTAGCTTTCATTTTTTCATAAGCTTCTCTTTTGAAGATTCTTGAGTCTACTTTTGTTGGAACCCTAACACCCTTTTTTCAAAAATTATCCCGAGAATTTCCTCTTGCCATGACAGAACACTAACACTTTAAGGTAATGGGCTGCAAATGTTTGTGGTGCTGATCTCCCATGCTGTTCAGATCTAATTCCTGGCCTTATTTCACTCGTCCACGCAAAGCAATTGGAAAATTATTTCCCCCGACTCCCACCAGTCTTGGGAGATATCCCTCTAGGTTGGTCTGGGGAAAAAGAGGAGATAACCCTCCCTATTTCGTTCATATGAACACCACCTAAGAAGCATTTTCCAAATCCTTCCATCCGAAAAAACAACAAAAAAGGCAAAGGAATAGAAAACCTCGATGCTATAGAAAATAGGAAACACAACGTAAATGGAACTCTATAGATTCTACCCAAACACAATATTGTCAACAAATGTCAAACAATTCAAGCACAAATCCTTCATATTGGGACATATACTCAACAAAAGTTTTTTTAAGCCAAAATAATTATAATAAACACATAAATCCATCCTACAGTTTTGGTGGTAACCGTGTTCATGAAAATATGTCGCGATAAATAAATTGAATATCAGAGGATGAGAAATTTCACGAGGTACTAAAATAGATATATAACGCAAATGTCGTTGAGAAAAAAACAATAATGCTTTCCTTTCAAAGTCTAATGGCTTCATTGTGAAAATAACAAGATAATCTAGAAACAACTTTTCCAATTAAAAGACATAGTATTCAACTTGTGTATACAGTACAGTTTGATTTTGAGGTCACATTCAATTTGGTGTAAATAAGAAATACGCATTATATAAGTTAGTCTTTGACTTCTGTGCATGAGCCCACAAAATATGAGATCATATATGCAAAAGAAAAGTACTATCATGGGAAAAAACAAATACTATGATGCAGAAATACAAAATCATTAATTGTGATAGAAAGAGAAATGCAATGCATCAGCCATAGGGTGAATACAAAACGATGCTTAGCAACATCAACGTGTGATCTGAAATGAGAATAAGAAGAACATTTTCTGCATAGAACTCGGAAAATCCATAGGACTATACTTGGGTTTATACAGTTCAAAATTAACAAAACCATACTAAATAACCCAGTTTCCTACATAACAAGGATGAATACAAAAGGGATAGAACAATATCAAAATAGTCATAACACAAGGGATAGAACTGAAATAACACATATTCTTGTTAAAAAATTAAGGGAAAAGAAAGTGTGTATATTGATACCAAAACTTTGACTTTGGCCAATATTCACTAATATCTCAATGACAAAGTCATAATTAAAAAATAACACCTGTAGATTCCTTGCTTGAAAAAAATATGGAAGATTAAAAATTTTGTTGTTAATCATCAGTTGTTTTGAGATGGGTGGAAAAATCAAATGTTGGAGGTGTTAAATATAATGTAACCTCAACAGTGTGACTGTACACTGCCAGCTGTCCTAGCCAGTTGTACACTTGGTTCTTTATGTTTTTTATTTGCTTGAGCCTATTAAGGTCAGCTATTTTCCCTTTTCTAATGTATTCTTTTCTCATATACTCAATATAATGAATACTATTTTTGCTCTTCTCTTTCTTTGTATTCTCTGCTTCTCATTTTATCATGGTATCAGAGCTTCATATGTAAGCCTCTTCACATAGTCTGGAGAGCAGCCCGATCCTAAGGAGTGCAGAGCTTAAATTGTGAACGACAGGACAGGACGCAGATTCTTCACAAAGCTTGGACAGAAGTCCGTCAGTCCGCTCAGAAGATCGTTGCAGACAACAAGTGCGAGGAAGCAGAAGCTGCAGAAGGCAGAAACAATAAAGAAACGTGAGAATTTAAAGATCCCTGAAAGATTCATGAAACATAGCTGCAGAAGGCAGAAACAATTAAAGATATGTGAATTCTTTAAAGAATTCATGAAAGATTCACAAATTTCCTTCTTCAGGGGAAAATCTTTGCAGAAGAAACAAAGGACACACTAAAGAAACAAAGAACAAGCAGACGCAGCCGTAAGATCAGTCCTGCTAACTGATCTGAGTCATTAATCAAGCTCAGAAATGACGAGGAAAGTGTAGAAAAGGCAAACGAGATTAAGCCGTTAGATCAAGGCGAGAGCTACAACAACTATCAGATCAAGAAAAGGTGTGTAGGCTTTAACCACCAAAGCTTTTCGAAATTTCGTCTATTCGACAATTTCATGCAAAGGTTGCAAATGAGACAAGTCTCCTGAAGTCCTGGAATTATTGGGATTGTCCATCATCAGGGGACACATGACAGATATCCACGTACAAGGGAAGAGTCGCAACGATCCTAACCGTTCATCTAGAGGGACACATGGTGAGAGATCAGCATTTCCCTGACTCGCGACTCAGGGAAGTCAAAGGGAAAATTTGTGAAACTCGCAAAACGTGAAATCGCGAAAAGATCCTAGTCATTGATTGAGGAGAGATCTGGACCATTGATTGTCCAGGGAGAATTTTGACATTTTAGGGATTGGGAGAACGAAGGTGAAAAGTTGTTCGACTTGGAGATACACGAAATCCTGATACGCAAAATCCCAATGAAATTTGGACCGTTAGATCCAGAGGAACGCGAACCATCAGATTTGGATACCCCAAAATATCGACATTTTAGAAGTCGAGGATGTAAAGGAAGTTGTGACATGGAAGTCCTGATACGCGAAATAACAACATGATCTAGACTGTTGATCGTGGGAAGAAGCAGGATCATTGATCTGGCATAAGTGGTCATCGACATTTCGGGTACAGGGCAAGAGAGATAAGCTACATCGCAGATCCTCGATACACGAAGTTGCGATTTGATAGCAGTCATCGATTGAAGGCACGATATTTCGAAGAAATTGTGGTCGTTCATCTCAAATCAATGAGGATCATTAATCTTTGAAGAAAATTTGTGATTTGGAAATTTGGTTATTTGAAGGCACTGATACTCTCACCGTCAAAATGCTCAAAGCCTGAAATCCTGAATCGCCTCGTTTTCAGCCCACGGTCACGTGAGAAGCTAAACATCAATTTTTTTTGGCTCTCGAGTAAACTCAGAAAGCCCGATTCTACCATTAGAGGGGCTATAGTTGCTACAGTTGCAACATAACAGATCTCAGAGCTCCGAATCAACAGATCTTGCGCTCAGATAGTCAGATCCAGCCAGATCGAAGTGGTTTGATCTTGCGATTAGATAGTTAAAGAAGTGGTCTACACTGCATGTTTCAGTCTGAAGTCACTAAAAGAACTTCGAAGACCTAGTTTTATGTGCAGAAAATAGGTAAACACAAAATTTTCTAACATTTTTTTGTTTTGTTAAATTTTAAAAAGAAAAAGATGGCCACATCTAGCAATTTAGGACCAATTCTTCTTGGAAAGAATGATGAGTTTTGGTCTCTTTGAATGAGATCCTTCTTGCAAGAACAAGAGTGTTGGGATCCAATGGATCTTGGATATGTGGAACCAGATCCAATAGACCTTGCTTCCATGACCAACCAACAGAGAACTGCTCAAGAAACACAAAGGAACAAAGAAAATAAGGCAAAATTATGGATTCAAAATTCAGTGGATGACTCGATTTTCTAAAAAATCATAGGTGATGTTACTTCAAAACAAGCTTGGGACATCCTTAAATCAGCCTACCAAGGAAATGACAGGGTCAAAACAGTCAAACTATAGACCTTGAGGACACACTTTGAGACTTTAAAAAGGACAGAGTCTGAAAATGTTGATCAGTTTATGACCAGAGTCATGGGAATAGTAAACTAGATCAGATTGACTGGTGAAGCCATCCATGATCAATGCATTGTTGAGAAAGTACTCTGAAGTTTACCAAAGAAATTTGAAATGGTTGCTACAACAATCCTTGTGTTAGCTCCCAAAATGAACCCATCCCTTTGGTCGCATTTTGTGGTGGATAGCATGGCTATTGGTAGTTTTCTCAAATTATTTTTGAGTTTTTCTAGCTGCAAAACTTAGGTTTTTATTTTTGTCTTAGAAATAAGATGACACATAAATGTCTTCTCTTTAAAATTTTCATAAAATGCTTTCAACAGCTAACGTGTGTTTAAAATATGAGTGTTAACTAGTGAAAGTGGTGACTTTCAACAGCTAAGGAGTGTCTCTCATAGGTCTCTGCACTGGTGAAAGTATTGATTTTCAAAACATCCAAAGAAGCATTGTCGCGGGTTGTGCGCTGGTGAAAGTGAAGACTTTCAACCGCTACGGAGTAGTTCTTATGGGATCGTGCACTGGTGAAAGTGATGACTTTCAAACAGCTAAGGGGCATTTTCCTCAGGAATGTGCGCTGGTGAAAGTGGTCAGTTTCAACAGCTAAGGGGTGTTTTCCTCAGGAATGTGTGCTGGTGAAAGCGGTCAGTTTCAACAGCTAAGGGGCATTTTCCACTGGCCGTTGGCTGGAGAAAGCAGAAATCACGTGAGTTTATCCACGTTTCAAAAATTGAATGATGATGCGATCAACTCACATCATGCAAATCCAGAATGATGCGCTGGTGAAAGTGGGTAATGATGGAGACTCGGGTTTCCACGTCAAAATAGGATTACAAAGCAGATCTTGTTCAATGATGCATGTTGTACACT
>SNQJ01S0048021.1:100052-110904 GCA_010110895.2 Picea sitchensis
GATCTCATCCTACACTTGTTGTATCTATTTTGATTTGACTATTTTTAGTAAATCTGATCCATCTTTCAAGGATCTAGATTTCATCTTGTAAGGCTATAAAGCCAAAGACATTTGGAGCACTAAGGGGTTCAATTTTGGATACTTTTTTGGCTATTGTACTAAGAAACTTATTTTTTCAATACAGAATCAGTCTTCTTTTGTTGTTAATGATAGATTTCTTCATCTATTCTATGTTCTGTACTTTATTTCAGTTTAGCTCAGTTATTAAGAACTGCCATCTTCTTAATTATCTCATAAACTTGAACTAAAGGAATTCTTGCTGGCTTGTATGATCCTACACACTGCTGTACTTGATTATCTAGATCAGTTTTCTCCATACCTTTTGATATTACTCTATCTATTCATTGATTCCTAAAAGCACTGTTTCATTCGATTGCATTGTGAGTTGTCTTCTCATTAGTTAATCTTTATTATCCCATTGATCCATACTTTCATTATTCATGATTTATTAAGTTACCAAGCATCCTTAGCCTACAACCCTAAGGAGTTTCCTGGAGTGATAACACCTTGAATCCAAGGATCTATCAAATTTTTTAATAGATGAACTAATGGGTTCCTTGTTGACACACGAGACCAGACTGCATGTCACAGATGAGTCAATATCCAATTCCTTCAAAATTCAATTCTCCTTCAACAGAGGGTGAGGCATAGGAAGAGGCAACGGTCACCAAGGAATATGGAGCATTACAAGTAACCATCACTCAATTGGAGGTCACAAACAATAGAACCATAATCAAAATTTCCAAGGTCACAGACAACAGAACAAGAATAATAATTTCCAGCCTCAAAGAGGTAGAGGGAGAAGATCATATGACAAAGCTGGCATACAATTATATTAGTGAAAAATGTTTGGACACTATGAATCTAAATGCCAGAAGAGGCAAGTAGATCAGCTCTCAGGCAGAGAACATGTCTCAAACCATATAGAAGAAAACTCAGAAGGTATGTTTCTCTCATGCAACAAAACTGAAGAACAACATAAAGATCTCTAATTGTTGGACAGTGGCTACAATAATCACATGAAAGATAACAAAGATTTACTTTTATTCATTGATTCTTTAATTTCCTCTGATATTACACTTGGAAATGATTCCTTATTCAAAGTTAAAGGAAAAGGAATTGTACCTATTCTTACTAAACAAAATGTAAAGGAAGACATAAACAATGTCTGTCATGTTCCAGATCTGAAACATAATCTGTTAAGTGTAGGGCAACTCATTGAACATGGATATAAGGTACTTTTTAAAGGAGCAACATGCAGGATATATGATAAAACCCCCAACAGAAAATTAATTTCTGAAATCCACATGACTTAGAATAGGATGTTTCCCCTGACCCTCAGAACTACAAATATGATCAAATCATATGCACAAAGTGCATCCACCCCAAATGAAAATTTGGTTTGGCATACAAGATTTGGACATCTACCTTTTCTGAGTGCAGGTCTTCTACAGAAGCACTCCATGTTCAAAGGTCTCCCTATTTTCAAAGAGGAAAATCCTCCATGTGAGTCTTGCATTCTAGAAAAACATAAGAGAACTAGTTTTCCACAATCCTTCACTCTTGCCAAACAAAACCTAGAACTGGTTCACATTGACCTATGTGGACCAATGAAAACAGAATCAATAGGTGGTAGAGTTTATTTTCTAATGTTTATCGATGACTTTAGCAGGAAAATTTGGATCTATTTTCTCATACACAAGTCTGAAAATTTTGCAAAGTTCAAAGAATTCAAAGCTGAAGCTGAAAAACAGAGTCACAAATATGTAAAATAAATCAGTTTAGATGGAGGAGGAGAATACATCTCTAAAGAATTTTCAAATTTCTACAAATCACAAGGCATCATCATGCAAACTACAACCAAGTATACTCCACAAAAAAATGGAGTGGCTGAAAGGAAAAATCAGACAATAATGAACATGGCAAGAAGCCTTCTCAAAGAGAAATGTCTGTCAAATACATTTTGAGCTGAAGCAGTAGCATGATCAACTTATCTCTTGAATAGATCTCCAACCACTAGTCTCAAGATGAAGGTCCCTCAATAATCATGGAGTGGGAAACAACTAAATGTTGCTTATCTAAGGACATTCAGAACAACCAATAAAACTATTAAATGAGCATACAAATATTATCCCAAAATGAAATTTTAAATAACTAATGATGGATTATAGTTCCTATAAATGAATGAAATCCAATTTAGATGGCTAGAAATAAAACCATAATATTATGACAGCCAAACAAAAGCATATTGTTGAAAGAATTCACATCCAAGTTTGCACTCCTTTTCTACCCTTTTTAGTTGGAGGGACGACAAACTTGGTCTTATATTTCTGAGAGTCTGGTTTCTTCCTTTTTGAGAGATTGGTTACTTCCTTTTTGGACACATGTTACACTCTTTATATGGAGAAAAAGAAAAACAATGTGCATGCTTGCAATTGTTAGTTGATATTCAGAAACTACATTTCAAGGGAGCCAAACTAAATTCATGATACATGCCAATAGGTTGATTTGAAGTTCCATTGTATGAGCAACAATATGAGAATATAAGGAAGCAATAACATTAGAAAGATATGTGTTGGCAGAATGTAAGCTTTAGGCATGAAAGACAAGAAAATTATGAACACATTGGCAAAAAAAAATCATGATTAAATAATCACAAAATGCAAATAAATGGAACATTTCAAGTTCATGCAATCACCATTGTCCAAACTTAAAACATTGGTATAGAATTTGTTTTGTCGTTCTTCTATATGATTACATTATATATAGAGAAACATGTCTAAGAAGATACATAAAAGATATTGAAGCAAGATGAAGACACATAGTAGTTGCAAATCCAAAATGTTCATTACTCGCTACCTTTCCATTACTCAACCACTTGTTCCATGTAAATGGTATTTTTGTATATATTGTTTTCATGTTCTTAATACCTTTAATCTTATTTCAATGGCTTGTAATAATAAGAGTTAGCATTGAACTTATATAATTGCAAAAATAAATGCCTTTCAATTACTCACCATTTATTTCATGTAAATGGTATTCAACTTGTTTGATGCACATGCTAATTTTTTAAAGTAGATCCATCATTGCTTTCATGTTATTATTTACATTTTTCTAAACTTGAATTTTAGTTATTAATTTTTCACATTCATTAATGTCTTGGAGTAGTGCTTGAACAACATTTCACAATGACAAGATTGCATTAATATAATCACTAGAGAAGTTCCTAGTTGTATGGTTATGTCCAAATTACCTTTAATCACCATCTACATCAAAAGAAAAGAATTAGTTGTAGTGGAAAAACAGATCATTAGAGTGGAAGAACAACTCATGTTAATGACATTTCTATAGTGGTGTGAGATTTATGCACTTTTGGGAAGTTCCTTTAGGATGCATTCTAATAGGTTATAGGGTAGTTTCTCTTGGGAAGTTCCTTTAAGATACATTTTTATAGGGAGTGTGGTTGCTAGAAATCTTGAAGTGATGACAGGTTATTTCTTGGATAAAAGGATAAGCATGTAGTTCTTTAAATGGTCAAACTAATATTTGAATTTTGATTTTCATGTATAATTGACTTTTGATATATATTTAAAAGTGTCCTAGCATCATCACAAACCTATAATTGATGAATCCATATCATCAATGAGATCTTTTCACAATTCTTCACCACTTTTTGCAAATATTGATTTTGAAGTAAATTTTCATAACAAATTCTTTGATAGAAATAATCATAACAATCTCATATAAACAATAGAATAGGAATGGGTGTTGTTTGGATGTTCTCCTCAACTAGGATTGGTTCAATTCCTATCCCTCAACTATTTAAAATTTGGGTTTTTGTGGTTTAGTTACCATATTAATTTCTCTAGTGGGAAGTCAAGGTTGTAATAGCACAAGATGCTCTCTTGTATGGGTTCAACAAAAAAAAAGGGTGAGATGTTTTTGTTTCAACTATTTATGTGCTTGAAACATTTGCTTTCCTTTATGTCATTTATAAGTATAGTATTAGTAAGAAAAGGTAGGAACCCAACCTATATATGTAGAGATTTTTCTCGGTATGAATATTATGATACCACATGAAGGAATGACTAACTATTAGTTGACCTAGTGCTAGGAGATTATCTAGCATAGTAAATATTGGATATAACATAATATTAAATATCATAGATATCAAGAGATACATAAAAAATACATCAACGACAAGAGAAACATAGGATTCCCTTCGACACCAAAAATTGTCATATACAAAATAAGAATAGGTGCTAAAATAAGATGGGTCATTCTTGTGTTTTAGTGCCACCTATTGTTGGATCTCTAGTTCTGTTCAATCAAAATGTGTGTTTATGATAATAAATTCAATTCTTTACAATATTATGGTTTCTAATTGTATGAGAAATATTAAAATGAAAATATTTTGAATGCATAGACATTTTTTCTAATATGTTTGTACATTGTTTGTAGACATTGATACAAAATGGGAAAATAGGGAAAATTGTAGATTAGACATTGATCAAGTTGCAAAAATCCCTTCAGATAGAGTTGTTGACTTTATTGGAGGAGACAAAATGAATCCAGAAGCTCCTTGTACTTTCACCCGTCGACAAAATAAACCCCCTAGCTGAAGGAGTAGTGTTTCTTTGGGATATGAGTTGTAAGTATTTTAAAATTGTATTGTGGTGACATTTAGTAACATTTGAATTTTTTTTATGCAGTTATGCTTGTTCATATGGCCTAGAGGACAAAAGAGGAAAACATACAACAAAACAAAGGACCTCATTTGTGAAAAAAAGGGACTGTCAGTGCCATTGCATTGTCAAGATTATGGTTCAAAACCCCAAGATAGCAATTTTGTGTATAACATGTATGACCATGAATATGGGGAAGGATGGCCATTTCATGGTCAGTGTGACACTTTGGGTGATTTTAGGTCCATGCATAAGACAACACTTTCAAGGGATATAGTTTCTTATGTGGAAAGTTGTTTCTTTTGGAAGTGCCAATTGACTCAATGTGTAAAATGCACATTAAGAAACATGTTGACATGTATGCAACAAATAGGGATAGGGATTTATTCTTATGAAAAAAATATGTTGTAAACATATACAATCGCTTGATGAAGAGAAACTATTATTTGCACAAAAAGGATGAAATGAATGTCAATTTTTGGTATCAAAAACATTAGGATGATTTTTTAATTTATCAGAAGACTGTTGGGTATGTGTTATATTATTTGCATGTGTGTGTGTGTGGGTGCGTCAGATACGATGACTGCTATTTTTAGCTATTTGCTATTTTTAGCGGATTTTTCTATTTTTAGTTGATTTGTAAATTAATCCCGGATTAAGGGATTAGGGTTTTGGTATCTACGGAATACCTAAAAACATTGTATATATTGTATGGTGAATGGTGAAATTCGATATAATGAAAAAGAAAGTTTTCCCGGTTGAGGGTTCCGGTAAAGATCTCTTTGTGATACGTGTATGAGCCATTGATTAATTGTATTTATTAAAGAATATATATATACATTGCTTTACTTAGCCGTAGGTTTAAAACTTACATGAATAATTTATCGAATACGTTTTGGCTTGAGGAGGATGCACCTTTGTTGCGAGGGTTTGGCTCGGTCTTGATAGATCAAGTTTATCTTGGAGTGCAGCTGATAAACACACGGGTTCGATTAGAACTGCGAGAGGAGATTTGAGTAAAGTAAAAAGGAATGGAGAGCTCATCTAGAATCGAGATAGAAGTTCAATGGTAAAACTTTGGCTATGGAAGCTCAAGATGGATGACCTTCTTACAGACAAAGAACAATGGATCATTGTGGATCACGGTACTGCAACCCTCTTGGTACACACACCATCTACAAGCACCGCAGTTTCTTGGTACACCTCCCTACTGGAGTCCACAAACTATACTGGTACACAGTTCTTGGTATGTCGAGGAAGAATGGGATAAGTTGGACCCGAGGAAGAGCAAAGAGGTACCATTCGACCCTACACTGTACGGTCCCGGTGTTGTTGAATGTCTCGGGGAGAATCTACGATAGCAGGAACTATGGGATAAGTTAGGGGAGTTTGTATCAATCAAAAGTACTTGGTAAACAAGTTGTTTCTTAGAAAGAAATTTATGCATCATCTTAGGATGGAAGATGGAGATTACGTGACGTGAGAACATCGAAATGCCTTTAATACTTTCACGGTAAGTCAACTTGGATCATTAATATTACGATTGTAGAAGAGAGATAAGTGTATTACTTTATTTGCATGTTCTTTGCTAGACTCTTGGATAATACGGTTGTAGCAATAGGTAGCACCACACTCAACCTACATTGACATGTATGAGGATGTAGTTTGCATCGTTATCACGAAGAGATGGCTGAAAAAGCATGGATGGTCCACTGACACACATACGCGCTTTATTTGTAAGAGGCATTTAGAGAGGGAACCACGGTAAGCCTTGGGATGGAAGTCTAAATCTGGTAGATCTGAGTCCCGAGGAAAATCTTTGAGGAAACACTGAAAGTGTGGTATGGGGGCATTATAAGAAGATTGCGAGGTCTAAGAAGGTTGAAAAACCAAAGGGATGGGATAGTACCTCTTCCACAGAAGAGGTGAAACCACTGCTTGAAGAAGGAGGTGATGTTTACCTAGCATCTACAAGTACACATGCGGAGACCATGATTGTATGGTTGATCGACTGAGGTTGTTCATACCATATGACTCCTCAAAGTGGTTCTCACGGAATATAAGAAAAATATATGATGGTGGTGATGTATTCCCACAGGAGAGATGACTCGACAACGAAAATCTTGGGACATGGAAGGGTTAAGTTATTGCCAAATGATGGAAGTTGGGAGCGCTTTCTCCATGGGGTTCTACACATTCAAAACTAGCCAGAACCTTATATCGTAAGCAAGTTGGGTGATACATGAGTGAGAACTATATTTGAAAGGACACTTGCAAGATGGTGCAGAGGCAATGGTGTTAATGAGGGGGAGTTCATTGTGGAACTTCTGGCTATAATTTGGGAAGAACTATACTAATGGGTGTAACGATTACATTTGTCCTTGAGTAGAAAAATGAAGGGGAGAAAAAGACCAATGTCCATTCCATCCATTCCATCCATCTTTCCTATCCATTCCATTCCATCCATCCATCCTCCATCCATCCATCCATCCATTCCATCCATCCTTTCCATTTCCCTCCTTCCATCCATCTCGATCTCCGTCCTCCTCCGTCCTCCATCCATCTTCATCCATCCTTCCTTCCTCCGTCCGTCCTTCCTTCCGTCCGTCCATTCCATTCCTTCCATCCTTCCATTCCTCCGTCCATTTCTCCTTCCATTCCTCCTGTCCATCCATCCATCCTTCCGTCCTCCTCCGTGTATTATTATTATTCTTAATGAGTCGCGTCGGATCTGACGGTAATGCGGCGGTTATTTAACTATTTTTAGCTGGACTTTTATTTTACAGCAGCAAAGAAAACAACAAGTGGGAGAATGTTGGGTATGTGTTATATTCTTTGCATGTGTGTGTGTGTGGGTGCGTCAGATACGACGACTGTGTCTGGCGGTTATTTGCTATTTTTAGCGGACTTTGCTATTTTTAGCTGATTTGTAAATTAATACCGGATTAAGGAATTAGGGTTTTGGTATCTACGGAATACCTAAAAACATTGTATATATTGTATGGCGAATGGTGAAATTCGATATAATGAAAAAGAAAGGTTTTCCCGGTTGAGGGTTTCCGGTAAAGATCTCTGTGTATTCTGTGTATGAGCCATTGATTAATTTCTGTATTTCTTAAGAATATATATGCATTGCTTTACTTCGCAGGTTTAAAACTTACAAAGACCAATGGTGGAGAGGTCCCTTTTATAGTTGAAATTCAGACAAAATGGATGTTGGAAACCATGGTAAATTTATCCCATAATAGATTAATATCCATGGATTCTACATTCAATATGAATACATATGGGGTTAGTGTTATCTCACTGATTGATTTATTATAATCATTTGAGTTGTAGGATTCAATATGATTGATGATCTAAAATTGAATTCATATGTTTTTTTAATATGACAGTATCAGTTGTACACACTGGTGTCTTTTGATGAACAACAAAGTGGTGTACATGTTCCATGGGTTATGACATCATAAAATACATGACAAGACATTGCACTATGGTTGGAGCACCTCATGCATAGGTGTTATGAACTTCGTACTGATTGAAAATCAATGCCTTCATGGTTGATGATGAATTTACTAAAATCGTTGCTTTGAGGTAACTTCAATCTTGTTATTTTACATTAAAACTTATATTTATTCAAAAAATATTACGCTTAAAATGAATTGAATGCGGCAGGAGGATCATGAGGTTTGAAGTGATCTTGTGTGTTTAACATGTATGAAGGGCATGGCTAAAAAATCTGAACTGATTGGCCAGTAGTCCAAACAATGAAAATGAGATGTTCGATGAATTAGGTTTTATCATGAAAAATTGTTCCAATGAGGATCTGGACAATGAAAATAGTGTATTTTTCAATAAATTCACAAATGAGGAAAATGTTTTGGACTATTTCCATAATAATTGGGTTACCGATGATAAGATTCATAAGTTCACATAGTATTTTTTGTGATTCTATTTTTGTATTTCATAAAGATGAAATACCTACACTAACTCATATTTTTACATATATGGTCGTGGTTCAAAGGTTGTCATGATGTTGAACATGCTAATCAAGAGAAAAAAAATGGTGTCGAGTCATACAGTGACAATTACTTGAAGAAAAAAATTCTATTTGATTGAAGAAATAAATGTGCTCGTAGGATGGATTGGTTGTTCTATATCCTTCTAAAAAATGTTGAACCATGTTACCGTTTTAAGGAAATATTGAAATAAAATGATATTTAAATAACTACAAGAATGAGAAGCAACTTGAATCATCTATAGAAAAGGCTAGAAGAATTCCATATAATGATTGCATCCCACATGAGAGCATATCACATGCTTACTAGGTGAGGAGTCAAAGTAATCCTGATAAGAAATATCATGTCACATGGTATCACACCAACTTTATAACTTGTGATTTCCCATGGTCTATTTGAAACAACATTTGTAAGCATGTTGTAATGATCCAAATGTTCCAAATATCATAAAATAATAGAATTACACACCATGCATCAAATATGAGCGTGGACCACAACTCTAATATAGATAATTTATAAAATAAATTCTTAAATAATAGGGGAATCTCCTCCAAATAGCCAAATACCATTCATACTTCACAATTCATGTGTCACGATAACGAATACATGATCTCTTATATATAGTTTTTCAAACTTGCACGTGAGGACCCTTTACTACTATGCCGACTGTATTACATATATATTTACACATTACATGTACATTTAGGCCCATATATTCTCCCCTTTGGGGTCATATCATATACATTTAGCCATATATATTCCCCCTTGGGTCATAACATAGTACCCTCCTTCAAAAATCTTTGTCCTCAAAGCTTTGCAATTAAGGGCTTCACATGTGATGAAACCAAGTAATATGATTTTCTTATATTCCTCCTTTATTCATTCTATTTTTGATGATCTATCCATCCAAAATCATTTTTTTTCAGTATTAATGCTTGGTGTCTAGTTGTTGCATAATTTTATTTCCTTTGATTCCATGTATTTTTATTAAAGCTTCTCTGATTTGTAGTGGTTGTTGGTCTTTGATAATAGCTTGTTTAAGAGTGTTGTATTTTCATAAGAGATGATATTGTACACTAATACATATTATTACAATGATGAGTGTTCTTGTAATAACCATATTAATTTAACATCAATTAATTCCACAAACAAAACAGTAACTTCTACTTGATTTCAAAAACTCAGTAATTTCTTATAAATCCAACACATACGCATATAAATTTATCAATGAATAATAAAATTCAAAACAAAATAAAACAATTTTACCATAATAATTTCATAACGGAATAAAACAATTTTACCTCTTCCTGATGCTAGTTTCTCCGTCGACCCGGTTGCCCAGCTCGTTGCTTCGTTGTTGCCTAATGCGCTGACCAACTCTATCAAAACCTTGTTTCCACCCTGCCAACTAGGACAGCTTCCTAGCTCCAGGATACCATATGGATAGCTTGGCCCCCATGCCCAAAACCCCCAACAAATCGGTGCCCCCTGTACTAATCCTTTGCCCGACTCCCCAACTCAAACTCTCTCCAACAAATTCCCAAATCCAAGAGAGCCCTCCCCCCAAAAATTCAAGTCGAATGATAATTCCCTCTTCCGTAAACCCTCTTCCGCTCATATGCCCCCTTCACCACCCTTTCTCCTCATTTATTTCTTTACCTACACATTTATTACCTTATCCACCTAGTTAATGCCCCTTATCCACTTATTAATGTTCCTTATTCGTTTATTAATGCTCCTTATCCCCTCTTAATTTAATACCCATGTCAATGAATGGAACAGGTAATTAATTAATAAATTAATTAATCAAATTATAACCATTAATTAATTAATAAATATTTAATTAGTATCATTATACCAATCTTTGTTTAATTAATTACCTATTAATTTTTTTTTTACTTAATAATCCCTAAACATATATTCTACTAGGGTTGTTACATACACCCACCCTTCAGGAAACTTCATCCTTAAGTTAAGGTATCTTATGGTCAAAGGAAAAGAAACATGGTTCACACATTCATAACAATTAACCGACATTATCAGTAAGTAAGTCAAGAAAACTCATACATACTAGTGTATATGTACAAG
>SNQJ01S0048021.1:110914-145047 GCA_010110895.2 Picea sitchensis
TTTAAGGTTACCAAGGAGAAGATACGTGGTCTCCTACTCAAGGCATCTGCGACCGCATTTTCCTTTCCCTTGATGTACGAAATACCAAAATCGTACTCACTCATAAACTCACTCCATCACTTTTGCCTGACATTCAGATCTCTTTGAGTGAAGATATGTTTTAAACTTTCATGGTCTGTTTTGAGCTCAAAGTTTCGCCCCACAAGATAGTGCCTCCAAATTTTCAGAACTAGCATTACAGCTACCAACTCTAAATCATGAGTCGTGTATAACTCTTCGTGTTTCTTCAACTTCCTTGACACATAGGCTATCACTCCTCCATCTTGCATTAGCATGGCCCCCAATCTTTGCTTCAAGGCATCCATGTAGACTATGAATTCCTTTTCCATATCCGGCACTCATAGAATTGGCGCACTAGTTAGTAACCTCTTAATCTCAATGAATGCACTATCACACTCTTCTGTCCATTCATACCTAACCCCCTTGTGCTGCAAGGTGGTGATGGGTTTCGCTATTTTTGAGAACCCTTCCACAAATCTTCGGTAATAACCTGCTAGCCCCATGAAGCTTCTCACGTCATGGGCATTTTTCAGCACTGGCCACTCCATAATGGCCTTTAACTTTTCTGGGTCCACAGAGATTCCTTCACCAGAAATGATATGACCTAAATAGTGGATCTCTTTCTAGAATAAGGAACACTTTGACACCTTCCCATACAATTTGTTCTCTCTAAGGCAGGATAACACTATTCGCAAGTGTTCCTCATGTTCTCTTTCATTCTTGGAATAGATGAGGATGTCATCTAGAAAGACTTGTACAAAATGGTCTAAGTACTTTCGGAATATGTCGTTCATGAGGATCATGAATACTGTTGGCGCATTGGTCAATCCGAAAGGTACTACGACAAACTTGTAATGTCCAAACTGAGTTCGAAAGGCAGTTTTTGGGATATCACCTTCCTTAATCCCTAACTGATGATACCCTAATCGCAAATCAATCTTTGAGAATACTATTGCTCCTTTCATCTGATCGAAGAGGTCATCTATTCATGGCATTGGGTAACTATTTTTCACTGTAGCACGGTTCAAGTCCCTGTAGTCTATACACAATCATAAGGATCCATCCTTTTTCTTTACAAAAATTACCGGTGCGCCCCAAGGTGAGACACTGGGCCTTATTAGCCCTAATTCTAGTAACTCCTTCAACTACATTTGCAATTCACAAAGTTTCGGTGCTGTCATCTGATACAAAGTCTTGGATATTGGTTCTACACCAGGTTTTAAAATCAAGCTCCCTCTCAGGAGGTAACCCTGGTAACTTGTTCGAAAGAACATCTTTAAATTCTGACAATACCGAGTACTGACCCAATGAGGGTCCCTTCCTTTCATTTACTTCTTCCACTACATAAAGTCGACACCCTTGCCTCAAGCATCGCTTAACCTTGATAGTTGATATAAAGCATAACGACACTTTTCTCTGTAAACCCTGGATCTCTACTGGTCTTCCTTCATCATCGACACAAATCACCCTCTTTGTGAAACAATCTACCAAATCTTGGTGAGCTGCTAACCAATCCATTCCAAAGATTAGGTCATATTCCCTAAGAGAAGTGACGTATACCTTCAACCTGGTATCACACACTCCCAGGTCTACTCTACAATTATTGACACTAGGTCCTACTACTTGTTTTTCCCCCGAATCCATCTCGACTTGTTTAAAGTCATCGTGCTCATAGGCTGCCAACCCACTCTTTTCTAATGCAAATGGTGAAATGAAACTATTTGTCGCACCAGAATCAAACAAAATCTTAACATTGATATGATTTAGCATACCTGATGACTCCAACACCGTGGATTGATGTTCAGCCTGGCGGTTATTAACAGCTGCATAAATCTGATGGCTGCTACTTGATCTCCCCATCGATGCCTTTCCTTCTTTATGCAAAAACCCAGATTGTAACTCTGGGTAGTCACGTTGGTAATGGGGTCCTACGCACCCCGAACATGTAACATGAGATTGAACCTGTCCATTATTATGTGACTGTCTCTAAAATGAGTTCCTTCCCCTGGAACCCCTGCCCCTACTCACTGTTCCCTGAGATGATCGTGGACCTGTCTGCACCGTTGGCGATGAATGAGATGCTGCACTTGCTACCATTGAAATCCCTATGGCTACTGTCCTTGGAGAGACTCTATTACCATATGGTGGTGGCCTTGAGCCCCCTCCCCTAGGAAATTTCCTTGGGGCCTTCCCTACAAATCCAAGACGATGCAGAAATGTCGGTCTTGTACCCCCAGTTAAGTTCATGTGTTCTTCCGCATAGCGCACATTTTCCACCGCCTCTGCTACTGAAGATGGTTTCCACATCCACACCATAGCTCTTATCTTAGGGTTCAATCCATAGATGAAGCTCTCTTCCTGTCATTGGTCATTATCCATATACGAAACATATTTGACTAGTTCCATAAATATTATCTCATATTCTTCTACAGTTCTGTTTTCCTATACTAAGGCATGAAATGCCCCTACCTGTTGTTCCTCGTAGTATGCTGGTAGATATTTCCTTTGGAACCTCTCCTCGAAAAGTTCCCAAGATACTGTGTCTGGGGTAAGGTGCAGTTGTCTTTCCAGGTTTCCCCACCAGTTAAAGACGTTGTCTCTTCACTAAAAAATTGTGATCTTTGCCTTTGAGTTGGATGCATAGTCCCTTAAGGAAAAACACCTTGTCATGCCTTCCAACCATGCTTCCGCACATTCACTGGCGTGACCCCCAGCAAAATCTGGAAGTTTGATCTTCTATAATTCTCGCGTGATGTCTTCGAGTGGAGGTCCTCCCCCTGAATCCCTTAACTCTTTTAGATTACCCATTCCAGACAACGGGGGTTCCACTTCAGTCCCTCCCGATTGTCGCCCCTTTAAAGTCTCACTAATGGCTTCTGACGAGCGCAGTATGAGAGCTAGTTTGGGCGATGGTGGTGGTGGCACTGGTAGTGTTAGTGTTTCTTGTGTTGATTCTCCCCTGCCTCGACTCCCTGGAGTCCTGACCATCCTGTATGCTTTAAACTGCATCAACCAAAGTTGTCAGGGTGAGTTCCAGGACGTTTCAAATTGGTGTTACTTAAACTAGAAACAGGGTTAGGTGTAAGTTTTCTTTACTTGTCTGTAAATAGACATTACTCCTTTAGGTGATTGGCTAGGTTAGGATTAGGATTAAGCATCTAAGCTTGATTTATTTGCCCCTATAAAAAAAAAAACTATTGGTTCCCTTGGCCTGTAGCTACGCTAGCCTTGCGCCATACTCGCCAATTCCTATGCTTACTCTCCTAGAGAATATGTCGCCTCCTTCCTGCTTGTCCTAGTCTATGTCCATCTAACTTTTCACTTATAACTAAATATCCTTCGATGCTTGACTTGTGAGATTTTTTTTTGGCGCGTAGTGTTGGCATTGTCGATTGCTGCATTGAGATTTAGCGTTGACTTTGACTGGTGGACTGTTGTGGAGGGACTTGGCGCTTGGCTCGATGAGTTGTGTGTACGGTCTCGTGAGCCTGACGCTTGGACAATCGGAGTTTATACTTGGGATACAAAGATCAGCAGTGCTAATTAAGCCTTTACCTTGATTTCTGGTGCATTCACTAGTTATGATTCAACTTGGTTAGCTGGCTCTGGATCATAGATTAGGTAATAAGCTAGTTAGTATTAATATTCCTACTATATCTTCCTAGTAATAATACCACTCTAATCGCTACAGTGTTACCATTAATCTAAATAAGTATAAGAATTTATTTGTAAAGACCTATGAGGGCACATTGGTGTTTGTGCTCTTCTTAAGGTGCTTCGCTTGGTGGGTGGTCGCGGGTTCAAAACCCATAGACTCCCCCAAATTTTAATCTCTCCAAAATAATATTTATTAGTATCGTAATGTTATGTTTAAATATTATTAAATATGTTAATGTTAATAACACATTAATTACTTAATTACTATTATTAATTATTATTATTAATTACTTTGGATAAAATTAAGTTTAGAAAGTAAATACTTAATTTCTATGCAAAAAAAATTGCTTTGACATTCAACGAGATTATAAATTTAATTTAATTATTAAAATTAAGATTTAAAATTAAAATTAAGATTTAAAATTAAAATTAATTATTTAAAATGCAATTAAAGTAATTTAAAATAAAATGAATTAAGTAAAAGAATAAAATAAAATATAATATAAAAAAATATATATATCTATAGGTGGGCAGTGGGTCCTCGCATGAGGCCCACGTGCCCCCTCCTTCCCGCTTTCTCTTCATACCTAACCCTAGAACCCTACACCTAACTCTTCAAACCCTAAACGTATCCTTCTCTTCCACCTCTTTCCTATGCCGCCTGGCCATTCTACTCTGTCCCTCTGCTCTCGGCACTGGTGTTGGTCTGATCATGGCTTGTGAGTATTATGCTTTGGATATTTCATATTTTCTCTTCTGGCGGGTATCAAACGCCTAGATTGGCAAGCTAAATGGTGCTTAGATCTGTTTCGAATTGCCATGATTATGATATTTGGTTAGAGAGCGATATGCAGGATTCGATGTTCAAACCCTCTGAAGAGATGATGTGCCCTTGTTCCAGACCCAGTTTCATCTCGATGTTGTTCTGGTCTCCTAGTTAAGCCCGGGAGGCTGTGCGTGCACTGGAAGACATAAGAGAGGCCACATTATTTTCACCTGCTCTTTTAGAAGGTTCATTTAAAATTATGTATGCACATCATTTTTTTTTTGTGCAGAATCTGATCCATCTGCATGTCTGAAGTTTGCAGTTTTTGGCCTTGTGAAAGGTATTTTACGAAGGGTTGTGTAATTTAGTGTTAAGGCCAGTAATTTAGGAGTTTTCTGTTAATTTTTGAAATATATTGTTACATTTTTATTTTTTTTAAGAATTGATTAATTGTTAGCAGTGGATCGCGTGAATTTTGGTATGTCGAGCTTATATGCTTTATATTCTTTCAAAATTGAAGCGAGTTTGTGTTTTCTAGGGCTATTTTTGTTTCACGGTTTATTTATGTGTATGATTTTGGTCCATCATCTTAATAACATTTAAATTGTAGTTACTCCATATTTTTGAATGAATCTGAGCTTTTATTTAACGTTCCAGAGCTCTTGTAAGGACTCCAGAACAATAAATACGGGGTTTTTGTGTTAAAACCCTCCCGAGGATATTCTTGGAGAACGCTTATGTATCCAGTCAATGTGTTTTCAAACAAATCTTACTTCATCTTCTTCCTGTCATTGTAAACTAAATGACTAAGGACATCTCGAACAACAAGAAATAAAACCTTGTTCAAAACCCTAAACCCGGATACAATTATTTATTTACAGGCATTCTTTGAATTCATTGATGGACATCCGAGGTTTTTCCCCATGAACTCTCAGCTCCCGGGGTCATTTATATTGTATTCAATGGCAGGTTCCCGACTTCAAAAGAATAAGCCACACAAAACTCACTTTACCTCCAAGTCTTCCTGACATGCCCACAAGTTGTCTACAATAGATTCAAAAGGAATATCCAAGGGTGCACAACATCATGTGTCTAAAGGAGAAAGAGTTGCTAGATTACAACGCAATAAAATGGTGAGAATGGTTATAAATGTCATTATTGCAGACTTGCAGATCCTCGGGTGGTAGAGTAATTGTTATTGCAAGAAATTTGTTGTTGTTTGTGTTTGTTTTCTTTACTATGGTTACACCGTTACAACAAGTTGATTTGTTTCTTTTTAAAAAGGAAATAAACGCATAATGGTTTTGTTTCCAAACTATCGTACTAAATATACACTACTCGCACTTATCATTATGCTTGCTCAATTTCAACACATATTGTAAATGATACTTCTCACACAGAATAGTAGGCCAAATATAAAGTTCAAAATACTTAAAAAGTAAAGTTCATGAAAGAGGATAACTTATCAAGATGCTACAATAACATTGGCTGAATCTTTCTTTGCCAGGAAGAATATAGATAGCATTGTATGTCTAGGTATTCGTCTTGCCATGGGAAAACCTTAATTAATGGCATAATAATTCTTCACATTTAAAGTAGCTCTGCTGGAAATGCCTCCTGTCACATATCTAGTAACATTGCTTCTAATTTCCCCAGAGCCTATGAACAGGCCCATAACTATTACTCCTTTCTCCTTCCTTGCCATTCTCTTCAGTGGGAGACGCACTATACGCTCCCTACATATATGTTACTGCATGTCGTACTCTTAAGTCCCATTGAACTATTTTGGCCCTTTGTGTACATTGATAATATGTTTTTCTATTTCTATTAACACAAATTTCTGACTAGATGCATCTCTGACTATTGAAAGATTCAATAGCGTTGCTTCCTAATTGACTTCTCCACCATGGCCATGGCCATCTTGAACGATGAATCTTCTTCTAAATAATTCCCCTTTCCTCGTAGGCGATGCAGTTTCCGTAATATTTTCATAGGCCAAATTGTATTTGTAATTTTTCCGTTGCTATTCTCTGGTGTCAAAACCAGTTTGGCTGACCGAATAAAAGCCAGTTTGGCTGACCGTATAAAAAGGAGAGTTTTAAGGATGTATTTCTGCCCACATTAGCATGTAGACTGAGATATCATATTCACATTCTTTCCAAGCTTCCAATATCATATTCACAGTATTAAGATCTCTGTGTCTCTTTGTTATTTGTTTTTATTGTGATATTTCTTTTTACATTTTCAATATGTATTTCATTTATATTTATATTTGTGTTAAAATTTCTGTGTTTGGTTTGCAGGTTAGGCGGAGCTGGAGTTGGAGCTAGGAACTTGGCCCATAGGCCTAGATTTCAAACTAAGGCGCTCTGATACCATGTGTAATAACAGTATTAATTTAACATCAATTAATTCCACAAACAAAACAATAACTTCTACTTGTTTTCAGAAACTTGGTAATTTCTTATAAATCCAGCACATACGCATATAAATTTATCAACGAATAATAAAATTCATAACAGAATAAAACAATTTTACCATAATAATTTCATAACGGAATAAAACAATTTTACCTCTTCCTGATGCTAGTTTCTCCGTCGACCTGGTTGTCCAACCCACTGCTTCATTGTTTCCTAATGTGCTGACCAACTCTGCCCAAACCTTGTTTCCACCTTGCCAACTAGGACAACTTCCTAGCTCCAAGATACCATATGGATATCCTGGCCCCCATGCCCAAAATCCCCAACAAACCGGTACCCCCTGTACTAATCCTTTGCCCGACTCCCCAACTCAAACTCTCTCTAGCAAATTCCCAAATCCAAGAGAGCCCTCCCCCCAAATATCCCATTCAAATGATAATCCCCTCTTCCGTAAACCCTCTTCTTCTCATATGCCCCCTTCATTTCCCTTTCTCCTCATTTATTTCTTTACCTACACATTTATTACCTTATCCACCTAGTTAATGCCCCTTATCCACTTATTAATGTTCCTTATCTATTTATTAATGCTCCTTATCCCCTCTTAATTTAATACCCATGTCAATGAATGTAACAGGTAATTAATTAATCAATTAATTAATCAAATTATAACCATTAATTAATTAATAATTATTTAATTAGTATCATTATACCAATCTTTGTTTAATTAATTACCTAATAATTTTTTATTTATTTAATAATCCCTAAACATATATTCTACTAGGGTTGTTATAGTTCTTTATATATAGAACATATGATGACCATCCATGAAAGGATGCATCCCTTGGATAATGAATATATATGGAACACTCATCATAAATAATTATTTATGAGATATATTTATACCTTATATAAATATATTATTACATTAATAATATTGTTTAATAATTAACAATCATATTATTAATTATTAATCTGGGAGATTGTCTTTCCGATGTTGTCCAAACATCAACACTCTCTCTCAATGAGGGATACATTATGTACCTCAAGCACCTCGATTCCATAAGATTGCTCCTGGACATTCTCCTAAGTCAAATCATCATGAACACATTGGAGAATGTTTTCGCAATGCTTCTAACTTCAACACTCCCTCTCAATGAGGGAGACATTCTACATTATGCCAATATTACCTATGAATATTACCTTTGGGTAGCTCTCAAATAGCTTCAACATGTCACCATAACATTCATTACTTTGCAAAACATTTGTACCTCATCATGTATACCTTTAGTCTCAGTGCCAACCCTTTTTCATGATGGATGTGATCCATCCGTCTCAGTGCCAACCCTTTTTCATGCTAGATGAGAACACTTACTGAAAACCCTTTTTTATGTTGGATGAGTTTCACCTATCTTAGTGCCAACCCTTTTTCATGTTGTATGAGAACACTCAGTGCCATCCCTTTTTCATGATGGATGAGTTCCACCTGTCTCAATGCCAACCCTTTTTCATGTTGGATGAGAAAAATTAGTGCTAACCCTTTTTCATGTTGGATGAGTTCCACCTGTCTGAGTGCCAACTCCTTTTCATGATGGATGAGTTCCACCTGTCTCATTGCTAACCCTTTTTCATGCTAGATGAGAACACTTAGTTCCAACCCTTTTTCATGATGGATGAGTTCCACTTGTCTCACTGTCAACCATTTTTTCATGTTGGATGAGAACACTCCCTCTGAAGAGGGACCATGCCAAGATTGTCCCTAAAGTATTCAAACTTCGTCCTTGACAACGACTTGGTAAACACCCCGACAACCTGATTCTTCGTAGTCACGAAACTGGAGCCTCACTATTCCCTTCTGCACCATATAATGATACCTGGTTTTGATATGTTTTGACTTATCATGAAACACCAGTTTGTTCTTGAAAAATTTATACAAATTTGGTTGTCACACAAGATACAGGTCACCTCCATCATAATATCGAATAATCTTGTTAGCAATTTTCGAAGCCACACTTCTTCACGAATTGTTTCTCATGCTGCCACATACTCTGCCTCATTCATATTGAGTTCTACACATAACTGCTTCCTTCTACTCCATGAAACCATACTGTAGCTTAGACTAAAGATGTCGAAGTACTCTTTCGATCAGAAATACTATCGACCCAATATGAATCTGAATATCCTTATAACCCAAACTCATGATCTGTTACATACCCGAGACCATAATACAATGTACCCTTAAGGTATCTCATCACATGTAAACTCTAGATAATTACTAAGTAATTACACTCAGAAAATTTCAACTAGTAATATTAAATTGATCCAAAGAGACACATCTCTTTGAAAATTAAATTTAAAATTAAATTAAATTTTCTTTCTTATAAATAGTTGAAGAATACCTCCTGTAACTACCCAAATATTAATTTGGTTATAATCCATCCATGTATAGTATTTGACTTTCTTAAATTGTTTCTCCATAATTCATGATATTATTTGCATAAATATAGGTGCAAGTAAATATGCAATTTACATTTCTCATATTTAGGTAATTAGACATTTTTACTAGAAATTAATGCCCACCATAATTTATGAAATTCTTTCTATAATTTAGGTAAGAGTAAAAAGTAAATATGTTATACATAGATATTGTAAAAACCCCATAAATTTAACACTCCCAACACTATACTCTACTCTCATTTCTGGGCCCTCCTGTGAGGGAGTCAAGCCCAGTCCAACTCTCATACCATGTTGACTTTTCATAAGAGATTATATTGTATATTAATATATATTATTAAAATGATGAGTGTTTCATATATATAGAACATATGATGACCATCCATGAAATGATGCATCCCTCGGATAATAAATATACATGGAACACTCATCATAAATAATTATTTATGATATATATTTATACCTTATATAAATATGTTGTTACATTAATAATATTTATTAATAATTAATAATCATATTATTAATTATTAATATGGGAGAATGTCTTCTCAATGTTTTCCAAACATCAACAATGAGTAGTTTGGTGATTTCTTGTTCCATGAATATTGACAAGTATTACATATTCTTCCTTATAATGGTTATATCATCCTTCTTGTCTTCCTTGAAATGTTTCCTCGTAATGAGGGTGTTGATATGGTTTCACATTTAATGGTTTTTATTCACTCTTCCCATGCATTTCATCTATCTTCTTTTCAGATACGATGACACCTTCGATCATCTTTGTTTGGTATTTGATTACTCTAGTCTTGGAGATAATACCATCTTATTTGGAATGTACATCCTCTAGATGGATTTCAACTTCTTCAAGTATATTATATTCACCTTCTTGAATCTTGTCTTCTTTCTCTTTTTGAAGTTGCAATGTCACCCCATTTATCAAATTATCACATCCTTCTTCAATTTTGGATTGCATTTCTAATTTTACCTCATCAATATTAACGGATTCTTCAACCTTCTTGCAAATTTCCTCTTCAAGTCTATTGGTATATTATTCATCCAAGATCCTTATTTCTTCTTTATTTTGACAATTCTTTTTTTCTTCTTTCAATATATTGACCTCATCCAATTGTTTTTTATTATGGTTTCATAATCTACATATATCTTCATCTTTCTTTTTCAAATCTTCCCTTGACTCATCATTTTCCCACTTTGATTTACTATTATTTTCTTTATCTAAGTTCTTAACCTCCTTAATGAGTGATTTCTTAAGGGATTGTATCTTATATAGATTCTCACCCTTCTTTTTAATCCCTTACTTTTCTTCTTTTAATTCATCTTGAATTCTATACAATTCCTCCATTTTTGTATCCCTAATCCATTTATCTGAAAAACATTTTTTAAAATTCTTCCCATGTGTAGTGCCATCTAGTATCTTGATCAATACTCATCCACCACTTCCAATATTTATCAAAAAAATAATTTATTGTCCTTTAAGTATACATATCATATTCTTTTACCAACCTCAACCATTCCATATGATTGATTTCATCTTAATCTCCATATCCTGTAAATTTAGGTATTTCCATTGATTCTTAATTGAGGTCTAACCAAAACCATTAACTTAAAACCTAAATATATTAATGATATTGATCTCAAATATTTATAATCCTAGTTCCCATATAATATTTTAGGTTTCCTCTTCCAATGTATTTTGAATCAACTCAATCAGACATTCGAATCAAAATTTATTATAGTTTTAAGTGAACATACCTTTGAAACCCTGATTTGGAGTTTGGCTTTGTAATATCCCTAAGGCTGAACCCAATTGCAAATGTAAATAAAAGTGTACATAAGTTGGCGAGCTGAATTGATATCATTTTGGTATGCACATTTCATGGCATAGTGCATGCATGTACTGCACAATAAAATGAGGAAGTGTGCACATTCTGGGATACCGCGCGCAACATCTTCAGTGTGCATGATGTAGAGGCCAAGGAGCCTTGTGTATCTAATATGTTTTATAGGTTGGTGAGCCAGTATTATAAGCTAGGATGCTTATGTTTTGATTAGGCCAGAGAGCCTAGATGTTAAAGGCCAGTGTGCCTATTTTTGTACATATCTCATGTTTAATAAAAAATACATCACTGCATGAAGACTGGCCACGATAAATGAGATGGGGGACTAAACTCCACTGGTTATGGAAAGGGAAGGGGCTAAGTTAAGGAATATTATATTAATATTTCTTAAATCATAAAGTATGGATAATTATGTTATCGTAATTTCTAAGTTGGGGCCAAGTGGGCCAAAGTAGATTCCAACATGACAAGTGTCAAGTTGGGGGCATGCATACTTATTTTTGGAATTAGTTCATTTTGGGGGACTCTCCATCATTTAGACCATCATCTTTCCCCTAATTCATCCATCACTAAGATATACAATCAATCATCCAGGAGTATTGGAAGCCATTGAGCTATCATTTGTACCTTCATGACCTTACCTAAACCCGTATCCAGAGCCTTCTGTTGGGTAACTATTATTTTGGGAGCAGGATTGAAAAAGTGGGTAGTCAGACCCATGGGATATTGAAGAGGTGGGTTTTCAGGCCCGTGAACAATTCTCTGGGTGAGAGAATTGTTGGGGATTGATTTTTCGAAGGTGCTAAAGTACAACTACAAGGCTCTGAGACTTCCTATCTGGCCTGTTGCTTAAACCCTGGAAGGGAAGTGGTGCAACTGAGAGACTATTGAGCATAGAAGGGGCACACTTTCTTGGGTGGGATAGACATGTGGGGAATGAGGGACTATAGGCTGTTAGTTGAGTGATCACCTGAGACATAGTATTTCATGTTGTTCATGAGACTTTAGCTTGGTTAGGAACCCCTTTACCCGAGTGGAGTTTAGTCCCAGCTAGGGGGTGACTCATTGTTGAGAGTGATGAATAGTTTGGTCTAAGTCTAGGAGGTTTGTCGAAGGTCTGCACGCAGTTGGTGATATTATCACAAAGACAAGTGCCAATTGTGTGATTAATTTATATGTTGCATTGTTATTCACGTGTTATTTTTATGGGTTTATCCTATGCGTGATTATAACTATCTGTATGCTTGTGGGTATTGCATGTATATGCTGCCTGTATATGTTTACTACTATTTTAGTGTGAATTCATGCATTTACATAGCGTATTTGTCTAGTCACATTATATATATATTAAGATTCCGCAAGAGTTCTGTGTGTGCATATGTTTTCATTGCATGCAGTTCGAAAATTATATGAGACATAACTTAGTTAGGATGTTAAGTATGTTGTAGTACATTCTGCACAGAGAACATATGTGTTCTCTGGTGTAGCATGGCCCAACATGAATGGTCAAGGATGTGGCATGTCCCGTCCGGTGTGAGGCTGAGGATGTTACATTCCTCCTATGTAATAATCCCTCCATTACGAAAAAAAAGTGAGTGCAAAAGAGGTAATTATTTTTTTGAACATAAACAAATTTACTACAAGTGACATGTGTCACAACAATATTAATAACTACAAAATCAATTACATCACCATCAACTAAAAACAACATCACTATTATTCAATAAACATATCTCATAAGATAATATAAAGAAACTACCTGCCCAACCTATCCTGCAATGTCAAGAACTCCAAGAAACATAATCAATGCTCAAGTTCATGATTCATCCAATTTATTTTGACCATTTAAGGTCTTAGGACTGGTGACTATTCTGAGGAAAAATGAAGTATCTAACTCCCATTAATCCAATCATACACCACAGTTAAAGACTAGAATTATCAACATACTTAACCATCAAATCCTCATAGTGAAAAATCTTAATCTACTCCTCTTAGTCATTCTTTCAAGTAATTCTTAAGTGTAAATTCAAATAAGAGAATAATACATAAAGATTAATAAGAACCACGTTAGCACAAGTACAATATTAGTAGCAGACATAGATCTAATCATAATCACCAATTAGTAACTTGTCAAGTCAATTTCATCCAAGGTCAAACATCATTCATCAAATGCTACAAGCTACAATAACAAAGTACAATCTCCATTTAGCTCAACTATGTATCTTTATATTATGAACTCTCTAATTATAATTATATAAGGATTCTAATGCTAAACTACATATACATTTATAAGGAACCATAAGAAGTTCAAAATCTTTTTAACACTACAAATTTCAAGCTACTTTACATTACCTCTCCATATATAACAGTAAATAAGTTTAATCATAATAATTAAATATAGAAGTCAAGTTACCCTACGTATCCATTTAAGAAAAATAAAGAAAGACTCAAGTCTTTTTCACAATATATAAAGAACTCAATAATAATTTTCAATCCATAAAGAATTAAGAAAGACAAAGTCTTATTAAACCATAAATAAAACACTCAAATGCTAACTTATAAATCCTTTTAAGAATTTAAGAAGACCAAATATTAATTAACAATAAATAAATAATATTCAGATGCTAAATGATATCTCCCAAGTAAATATCTAAAGGAAGATCAATAATCAATATGTGTGATATTATTAAGGTAGACATGTAATTCTTGTTTACAAAGAACAAGTTCAATGGTGGAAGATTCTTTACATGGAGGTATTTTTAAATAAGTTTAGGCCACAAAATTTCACATGAATCCCTTCACCATTTTATTTAAGAGTAAACAAAAAGTCAAATAAAGGAGCCAAACCTAGGTGAGAAGACTAACATGCAATTCTCCCAACCAACAAAGTGATGGAATCTATTCCATTCCTTGATCTCACGTGCAGAACAATCCAGAACTTGTTCCAGTCCTTGAAACGAAACACTTCATGATCCGACACTTGTTTTGGACCTTGAAACATAACTAAATTTATGATAAATGTGAATTAAAATCAATAGGCAACAAATAAAGGTTTTGAAAACGGTAGGAGTTGTAATAAGATGATGGGCGAGTTTAAAAGGCACAAGAGGAAAATCGTTCAAGGTGATCAAAGATTAAAATAGAGACCCAAGAATTAAAAAATTGGATTGAATCAAAAGAAACAAACCATGAAATTCTTGTATCAGAAAAATGATTTAAAATATTATATCAAGCCATGAATTCAAATCTTGCACTACAAACTTATTTCAAATTAATAAAAATCAGCACAAAGTTTCCTCACCAACAGAAAGATTTAAAAATAAAGTTCAAAGTGTTCAAAACTATAATGAGCAATGAATCGAGTTTTTCTTTTTGAATCATAAATGGATTCAGAACTGCATAGAACATTTAAAAAAAAAAAAAAATTTAGAATTTAGAATTCGAATAAGGGTTTGCAAGTGTCAATCAATTCATCAGAAATTTTGCCCAAACCAACTTATATAACACACAACAATCAGCTACCAACTCAAATACAAGTCACTAAGAAACATAGCAATGAATCAAGAATTGTACACACCCAATCCTATCATTGAAATAGTGCACAACCTGTTCTGACACCTGATCCAACACATGTTCCAACACTAATTTTTGATAAAATTATAAATTAAATCAACGAACAACGAAAAGACTCCTTGATTGAAAAGCTAAACGGATGGAAAGTAAACTAATATTGATCTTCTCACTTGATATGACAATGTATAGGTAGGTTCATCATTTATTAAAATTCAATGGAGTCATCGGATTTTTGATGTATGGAAAATAAAAGGAAGAAACAACATAACTAAATTATGGGTTGTTCATTTGTTGGAAATAAGTCTCACGAAAACAAATTCTGAATCAATAATAAAACTTGATAGTAACCATAGAGAATCACATAAGGTTTCCAATCTAGATTTAGAGTCACGACGAGAATTTTTTTTCTAGAAAGGTTCAACTATTTACACAATAAATAATAGAAACTACAATTTCATTGGCAAATAAGTGGTTGATCAAACATTAGCTTGACAACAACTTCCACACATATTCAATTTGGAATTTAAGTCTAAAAAAACCCAATGCATCTAAGAATACGTTCTTAAACGTGTAGAGTGGCTCCATGGCTACCGATAATTAAAAATTGAATATGTAAAACTCTACAACAACCCAACGAACATCATTTCTTGCACTGGAAACATTGGTTATGAAATTAATTTAGGGTTTTTCAAAAATATGTAGAGACCCATAAAGTAAATCCCAACATGCATAAAAAATTGCAACGAATTTGACTAAATCTGAATTTCTATACAAGAAAATAATATTTACAAGGCCCACACGAATTTCTCAATTTCGAAATGTAAAAGGTTCGACGCATACTAAATAAATATCCCTAAATTTTGGATCTAATATTTAAAAGGAAACGATCGTAATATTTCCCAATTTCCATTTGCCTAAAATTGATAGTGGTAAAGATATCATACTGTAAATTGACTGGCAACATTCAAAGGGAACTTTAAATTGATATTGTCATTTAATTAGTAGTGAATTACAATTTCATTTTCAAAAGGAAAATAAGAATGCAAATTTCAAACCATGAGTTACATACTCAACAATTTTAATAAATCAAAGTAATTCCCAAAATGCAATTGTCTTGAAGCATACATACAAATTTCTAAATGAGGAACTATTATTAAATTTGGTAGTGACAACATAATTTTCTCAGAGTTATGAACTGAATAAATGGCAACAACTCAACAGAGTAAAACAAGATCACTTCATAAATCTTCAGTCAAATTATTAATTAAAAGTAAGAATTACAATTGTTTCAAATGAAATATCAAAAATTCAATCTACAAAATAAAATCTTGCTACACTAACAAATTCAGAAATAAAATACCGGAACCAATGAAGATCGAGATTAAACGACGTCCATCAACCACTTGTGGTCCTCCTTACTCCACCTGGATAATCACAGAGACTTCACCGGTACCCCCCAACCAATGCTAGGGGTACTCTTCTTCCCCCTTAGCCCCCCAAAATAGAAAGGGGTCATGCACACACAAACAAAAAATAATCTAGCTCCAAGCTCGCTTTGCAAGGTAGAGCCACCACTCTATATCAAGCTTGGTATCCTAACTCTCACAACTAAAACATAGTCCCAAAAATTATTTTGGTAGCACAACTTTTTCAATATCCCCTATCTTCTTTCCCTTCTAGACCATTTTCTTTATAGGAATTTCCTCATTGACACATGTCCACATGCACAATTAATTAATTTTTTAATTAAATAAATTAGGATTATACACCCTCACACTTGTCACTATCTCCCCAAGTTGCACAAAGAATTACATATTTTATTTTAATTAAAAGTCAATTTTCCTCACATTTACCAAATGTGTTCCTTAAATCGCTCTTAGTTGTCTCTTCATTCCCCACATTCTCATTTAATGAATGTCTCCTTACTAAATGTTAGTTAGAGTTAAAATATGAGTCTTCTTTTAGTTAGACTAGTGGTAGCTAGACTCTAGATACCATCCTATGTGTATAGATATTATCTCATACTTTATTTCTTTCTTATTTTAAAATTCCCTTTTAATATTTTCTTGCACACATGTACATTATATCAACTCCTTATATTTATCTCACTTTTCTTTAGATTGATTTATCTCTAATCTTTTAATTTATTTAACATTTTAATTTAGTCCTCTAACTAAATTTAAACTTAGGGTTAGTATTATAATAGGCTTAGAATTTTATTGGGATTTGTAATTAATAAAATTACTCATTAATTAATTATTTTAAATCCAACAATGTCAAATCAATTCATTGTTTTCTAGGCCACATAGATTCATTGACTCACATTTTTTAAATTACGTGATGTGCCCTTGAAGACGCACCTCCATGCTCCAAGGGTGCCACTCTCGTTTGACTGGTTTAGGTATTTGTCCAACCCTTGGAGTCAACACTCCACTCAGGTGATCTTGTGAGAGACTAAGGGCTTATAAGGAATAAGGACTCCACCTTATTGCATGCCCCTTATAAATCTTCATGAGAGATTGTCTCAGTACTCCCTCATGGCATCATGGACTTCTCGAACTAGGTAATTGTGGACCTACAATTCGAGCCACGATGGGAGTGTTAGTAGGTCGTGTCAAGGAATCTGCCACACCTCTCCCTCAAAGTCTGGTTTCTATGCATGGCCCCTTTACTCCATATGTGAGTTGGATTAGAAAACATTCTCATCCTTCATCCATTGAAAAAACACTGCTAATGATCTATATACATAATTATGATATAATCAATCATATGTCACGTATGCATAAGATGAAATACTCAAACCAAATACAATATATTCCATGACTCAATCCAAAGTCCAAGGAGGTCCATTGATGCCATCAATATCCATAATTTGTCGAGTGTCCTGCACACTTAGGTAAACTTATCAATAACATATGTCAATACATACATATCAAACAAGTCACAACACATCAGCATCATCATTATCATGTACAATCCATAATCAAAACAAAATCACAAGGTACCATAATCATATCACTTTCATGCACGTGTCCTTAAAGAATAGTTGATAAAAGTGTGCTCAGTAGAGCGAGATGTTACATACACTGCCTCTTGTTTTAACCTTCGTCCCAAATTTTGTATTGCATATAAATGCAAGTAAATAAAAGTATCTGACATATCCTATATGTCTAATCTATCATACACGTAAGGAAATTACTTTAGGTAGTGAAGAAAATATCTTACATATACCTAATTTTGCATTTTTTATTTCTTTTGTATAAATAGTGTTTATGTAAAATAAAAGAAAGAAAAAAGCTAAATGAACAAGTACCAAACATAATGATATTTTTTAACACAATTAATAACGATTAAAAGTATATAACAAATATTTACATATTTAGTAACTTATATTGGAGGACTAGCCTTATGCAAATGTGAGAAATATTTCCCAAAATATTGAAATCATAGGGTTTCATGCTTACTATGCTTAGAACCGTATAAATATACAAGGTTCCAAGCAATAACTTGTCATAACTTCAACATTTCTAGCAACAATACTCCTATTCACATGTCTCATAAAGGTACTTTCGAGGAGAGATTACCCTACACCTATTAGAATGCATCCTAAAGGAACTTCCCAAAAGTACATAAATCTCACCCTACTATAGAAATGTCATTGACATGAGTTGTTCTTCCACTCTAATGAGTTGTTTTTCCAATATAATCATTTTTTCTCTTTTGAAATAGATTGTGATTCAATGTAATTTGGCATAACCACAAAACTAAGTACCTCTCTAGTGATTATATTAATGTTATTTGTCATTTTAAAATGTTGTTCAAGCATTACCCATTAATGAATGTATTAACTAAAATTTAAGCTTAGAAAAATGTAAATAATAAATGAAAAAATGATGGATCTACTTAAAAAAAATATAACATTTGCATCAAACAAGTTTAATACCATTTACATGAAACAAGTGGTGATTACTTGGAAGACATCTATTTTTCCAATTATATAAGTTGAGTGTTAACTCTTATTATTACAAGCCAATGTGTAACATCCCGCTCTGGCGCACTGACAAAACTTATTCTTTGAGGACACTTGCTCGCAAGTGATCTGGATTCTTATGATGATGAACCACTTAACCTTGATGATGATGCGTCATGATTTATGACAGGATGTTTTACTATTGCTATATACAGGTGCTATTGACTCAGTTTCATTGAGTGTGCAGGGTTTCGGACCTTGAGGATGCAGAGGCATCGGTGGAACTCCCTTGGACTCCGGATTGAGTCAGGGACTGGGCTATTTGAGTTGTTTTCATTTACAGTGATATTGTGTGGTTTTGATGATATGCTATTGATTTCATGATATGTTGTTGACATGATCTGACATGATGGTTGATGATGCAGGCTGACGATGATGGTTGATGATGCAGTCGGACGATAGCTTTCCGACCAGAATCAAATATGGAGTAGCAATACACACGAAGTTCCGTAGAGATTGAGGAGAGGTGCGTCAGCATCCCCCATTAACAGTCTACTAGCATTCCCGTCGTGGCCCGAACTGTATGTTAACGATTACCTAGTTCGAGGATCCACGATGTCGCGGAGGGCAGATCATGACAATACCACGACCAACCGAGGTTAACGACACCTAGTTCGAGGGGTTCCACGATGTCGCGAGGGCAGACTACAACAGTCACTCACAATGATTCTAAGGCGCTAGTCAAGGTGGGGGGCCTTATTCCTTAGAAGCCCCTTAGTCTCCACAAGTTCACCCACGGAGTGTTGACTCTAAGGGGGTTATAGATTCTACCAACTGGCCAAGTCGGGCCGAAAGTAACCTCTTGGAGCATGTGGTGCATCCCCGGCGCGGCACCGCTATAAAGAAAGGCAAACGAGGCAAGTGGCACCCCTTGAGCACGTGGTGCATCCCGAAGAGCACGTCATGCAAGAACGGAAGTAACGAGGGCGAAGTGGCACCCTTTGAGCACGTAGTGCGCCCCGGCGGGCACGCCGCATGCATGATGATGATGAGACAACTTAGATGACCCTAAGACGAACGTCATAAAATTCTTTTAACGACTCTCTAATTAAATTGTCACTGCTCAAATCAAAACCTAAATTAGAACATCTCTAAGTTAAATTTGACAAGCCCTAAGAAAAGGTTCTACAAAAATAAACCTAGGGCATAAGCTAAAACCCTCCTAGGTGTAAATTAAAGACTTATTAAAGTAAAGGGATGAAGTGACAAGGAGTTTAATTAAGTGAAGCCCATGGCCTTTAATTGAGAAAAAGGATTAAAAATTATTAAAGTAGGGGAGTATTAAAGGATAGGAGTCTTTAAAAATATTGAAAAGATAGAAACCCAGCTATCTCAATAAAAATAAATAAGGAGTAAATTAAGGAAAAATTAAGGAATAATTAATGAGTAAATTAAGGAACAATTAAGGAATAAATAAGGAGTAAATTAAGGAAAAATTAAGGAATAAATAAGGAGTAAAATTAAGGAAAAATTAAGGAACAAATA
The DNA here is from genome assembly GCA_010110895.2 of Picea sitchensis. NCBI lineage: Eukaryota > Viridiplantae > Streptophyta > Pinopsida > Pinales > Pinaceae > Picea > Picea sitchensis. Next base: position 131,213 of record SNQJ01S0048021.1, read on the forward strand.
AGGAGTAAATTAAGGAAAAAATTAAGGAATAATTAATGAGTAAATTAAGGAGAAAATAAAAGTGAATAATTAATGAGTAAATTAAGGAGAAATTTAAGGAGTGATTTTGAGGGAGTGAGGAAATCTGAGTCTTTAATTATTAAAGGAAATTAATCTTAGAGAACGAAAATGTGTGACACTTTGGACGATGGAGACCGTGGAGAGAGCTGCTACTAAGAATTAATTAATTAATTATTGATTTAGGGTTAGTTAGTCTCAAAAATTGTTATAAAAGAAGGGGAAAGGAAGGAAGAAAGGGGGAGGAACCAATGTGAACGCTAATTCACCGAATCGCGGGTCGAATGGCTGTTTCAGGAGGAGTTGGGTATATCCCACTGTGGTTTGGAGGGTAGCTCACCGCTGAGGCTAAATAATGAGACGCTTATTTTATCTCTGGTGCTTGTGTGGCCCTTGGCGGCTCGATAATTCATATGTAATCCACCCCCTCAAGCACGCTCTATGAATAGAGAAGTACAATAGGAAATTTTCAACATCACCTAGTTCACTAAGGTGTCACATGATCAAATATAACAACTCTACATATCATTGCGGAACGAGATTTCAAAATAATAAGCCAAACAATCTCAATTACATTATCACCAATAACAATAATTCTGCCGAATATAAAACTGCTTCAATCTTTACCCACAAACAGGTCTCGCCACACCGCTCAAGATGACCCCTATACCAGGCCGCTTGGTCCGCTCTCCCCCGTAATAAAGATTTGATGAATGAAAACTCTCGACTATTATGGAACTGGAAACGCAAAGAACCGCCTTCGCTTCTGAAATGGGATTTTTATTTCATTTATTCCGTTATCAAGTTACCCAATATATATAATTCATACTAGAGCTCTTTGGTCGGATGTGGAAATAAAACGCCTAAATCAAATTGCTCGCGGGTGTAAAACGCACAAAGATAAACAATAAAAACGCTTTAAATGTAAAAACATTTCTCATTGTGGAAAAAAGAATTAAAAAAATTAAAAAACGCCTAAATCCCATTAAATGTAAGACACCGCCATTCACGCATGTGTAACTCAGATCAACACGCCTAAATGCAACAGAAAAATGCCGATCAAATCAACGCCCCACACATACCATGAGTGCTATAAAAATGCCTCGAATAGAACAATTGCGAACGCTTCCATTATAACAGAGGCAAAACACCCAATGAAAGTTACAAACGCAGATCAAGCCAAGATTAAAACCCCGTCGTCTGCCTCTGGGGCGTCCTCTAACCAAGATTACCGCGCATGCACACAATCAACTCGATAAACAACAATATAATAAAACTCACTCATAGCCAACGAAGTCAGATAACCCCAAGTCGCTAGCTCGAACTTCTACCGACATACCATTATATGTAATCTACCCCTTCGTTACGCTCTACTAATAGCTGGTACAATAGGAAATTTTCAACATCACCTAGTTCACTAAGGTGTCACATGATCAACATATAAACAAACTCTACATATCATTAAGTGGAACTAGGATTTCAAAATAATAAGCCAATATCTTAATTACATTATCACCAATAACAATAATTTTCCAAATGTCCGCCTACCTTACCTATAAAAATCATACCTTGGCCACAATCCCGCTTCGGAGATGACCCCTCTGCCAGGTCGCTTGTCCGCTCTCCCTGCTGCCTCCGGCTTGCCAAATCAATAAACTCACCTGCACTTCCCAGCCAAACGCTTAGGTACTCGGCTTCCCCTTAGCCCCCGAGCCACAAAGGGGCCAGCCACAAGCACCAGATAAAATAAAAAAAAAAAAATTGCAATTAGAAACCCCCGGGATGCAGAGTCGCCCATATCGCTAGAGGTTGGATTAAAAGGTGTGTTCTAAGACTCGATCAGAGAGCCATATCTATTATCTCCCAACGGTGGGAACTATGGCACCAAACTGTAATTACAAACAAGATTTAGGTGGCTTCAATCTTCAAGAGAGCATGCTTGCTGTAACATAACAAGTAAACCTAGGATGAGGATGTCCCTCTACTATTACGGGTGACAAATTTGCCGGAAAAAAAAAGGGAATTAAACTTTGCAGTCACAACGTTTATGGTAGGTTGTTGTACCGTCACCTGTTGCTACTCATTTGACATTTTACTCTATACCAAAAATACTCACTAACACGTGTAATACATGCAGGTAAGAGATATTCAATTATATTACTATAATGCGTGTACAATTCATGTCATAGATATAATGAGAATTGTTAAATTATGCAAACGAATATTAATTGAATTATGAAAATATGCAAGAGAAGATTTATTCATGGTCAATGCGTGTAATATCTAAATATAGTGTTCTCTAATAAAACTGAGAATATCTCATTATTCTCATACTTAACGAATATTGTTTTAGAATATAATGATGCACTAAAGCTTTATGTTGTATTGCTTACATTGAAATTTCCCCTGGTTAATACGGTATTGTAGAGTCAATTAATGATTAGTGAGTGACTCCTTTTGATATATTATAATACTAATATATATATAGATGTATATATTTAATATATATAATTAGATTTCACAATATAACACTCAATGCATGATTATATTATGTCAATAATTGGCGGTAATACATTGAATTTAATGCATATATTTGCGCTGGCTAGGCATTTTAATTTAATTATGCATTGTTCAAGATAGTTCAGTGTTGTTATGAAGCTTGCACATATGTATACCGGTATTTGATTAATTGATCTGCTATGTATGATTAATATTAGTAGTGTTATGCATACTTTTATGCACATTTCGCATTGGTATTGTTATGCACATGGGTACTTGTTAGGCACGACAAATTTTAAATTTTAAGGCATATTTGGTATATATTTTGCTGCAAGATTGGTATTGTTATAATCTAATCGTAAGGTGACACTGAAGTATTCATGTAATTTGTAATTTATACATTGTTGAACCCGGTAATGGTATTGTTCATGCCATCAATAATATGGTATTAAGAGTTGATATCATCGAAATTGTGATCATTGTCTAATTTAAAATATATTATTGTAATTAGGCATGTAATGGTGCTAACAGTCTTAACGCCGTGATAGTGTAAACTTTGCCATTGACAACCTATATGGTGGAATGCCCCCGAATTACAACTAGGAGGTAGTAATGAGGGTGGATGCCTTTTAATTAATGTTGAACTTGGGCGACCGTTGTCGGAGCCCTTCTTGTCGTATACTTCGCTGTAAGGGGCTTAATTCAGCCTTTATGTTGTAATTTGATTGAGGTCATCAGAATTGGTAGTCGCCATCTTTGACGCAGGATCAACATCTATGCTTGTACGCAAGGGTGCATTACTTTAGTGGAGGAATGGTAATAGCCATGGTTAGGGAAGGTTGCAGTCTCATTAAATAGGACAAGTACTTTATAAACATCCATAGGGTGCAAAAGTTGTTCGTGGCTTATCAAGACAAGTGGAGCTTGATTAAATTACCTCCCTTGACTAACCCTGTGTTCAAAGGATTTTATCATGAATTCTGATCCTAAATCTCACCCAATGGAGGTTGAGAAAATAGAAATCTCTCCTAACGATTGAGTCTCATTAAGAATTTGTAAAGTGACTAAGATGAGGGTTTGATTTCCCTCAAGAAGAGGGACGCTTTGGAGTGGGATAGAGTCCTATGTAAGGGTATAGTGTGACGAGTAGATTTTGTAGCAATAGGCTTAGTGCAACATACATAATGTAGTGGAAAATGACCTAGATTCCTTGCCTCGGTTCGTATGCACAACAAGGAGGAGAGTGTAGTAAAGGCGGAATAGAAATATGTCTTGGAAGGCATGCAATAGTAGATAATGGTATAGGGCGAATGCAAGTTGAGGGTATGGAACATAAGGTATGCATGTGCTAGCCTTTAGTTGAAAGTTGTTTTTCATCTTCTTTAAGCTCTTTAGTTGTTAATTAGGGAGCTTGAGTTAAAGGCCTTTCCTTTAAAAATAAGGCGATCCTTAGGAGCTTGTGGCCATTTTCATGCATGCATTATCTCCTAGTGGATGTTTTATTCTAAGAAATTTATTGATGCAAGTTGGGCTTTCTATTCTAGATAGGATTAAGGTAGGGTTTGACACTCCACTTAGGTGCTTACGTAGTATATCTACATGCAGTATGATCCCTAGATCTATCCTATTTTATAAAGGAGAGATAGGGAAAACCATTGAGAATGTCTTAGAGATTAAGAGAACACTTGGTAGTTCTTTTAGTTTTAGTGGGTGTAATCCCTAGAAATCTTCAGAGACTGGAGCTATCCGTGCCTTTGATAGGCACAAGGACTCATGAGGGGCAGTGAGTGAGATGCCTAAGAAAGATCTAGTGATTGAAGAAGAGCCCTGCCTGTGATAGATCGAGAATGATAAGAGGTTTCATGCTCCAATGATTGGAGTGGATTCTTGCTTGAGATAGGCATACTAAACTTTTAAAAGGTCATTGATTTACTTTTTGACTGATCTGTCTTGATTTCCGATATCTATGCACATGTAGAGTAGGGGCAAGATGCCATGATGGAGGAGTATTCTTCTGGGTTTGTGGAGGCACCTTATCCCCGTATGTACTCAATGCAACCGACAAGATGAGTTTTCTACTTGATTTTGAGGCTGCATGGTGTTCCTAAGTGGATTATATCCGATCGAGGATCCATGTTTACCGGACGATTTGGACGAAGTTTCCAGAGGCCTTGGGAACCCGAACTTAATTTTAGTAATCAAGATATCACCCACAGATCGACGTATGGTATGAATCGTACAAACCAAACCCGAAGACATGTTACATGTACCGGATGGACCAGCAAAACGTTTGGGAGGAATTTTGCCCTAGTAGAGTTCACGCTATGTTAACGCTACCAGAGCACCATTAAGGTGGCGTCTTTTGAGTTTCTTTTTATGGAGGCTTAATCGTGTTCGACGCCCTCTTTGAGTTGGGATCGGCTTGATAGGGTCCCGTGAATCTGTAAGCGAACCAAGAAATGGGAGAAACAGATAAACCATATTACAAGACGTGATAAAGGAAGCGCAGGATCGACAGAAGAGATATGCCGATAAGACCGAAATGATCAGAAGCCACGGTGGTCTACGATCGAAGTCTTCTTACGGGTTAAACTACTTAAGAGTTAGATCAAGTTTGGAAAAGGACCTTTCCGATCAGTGGAGAAAGAGGCCGCGGGTCTATCGAATTAAAGCCTTGGGCTCTAATTCTCATATACGGATGTTTTTCATGTATCTATTTGAGACATTATGTTAGTGATCCTGCACATGTGATAGACATGAGTTCCTTGTATGTATCTGATGAGGAGCCAATGACCGAAGGCTTTTAGGCGACGCCCGGCTGCCATAGACGCCGAATCCGTAGATTAGGGTCATGTCTAGGGACACGGTAGTCCACACCCGACGAACTGGAGGATGGTATGGCGATGCGCCAACAAGCTTCCATTTGTGTTTGATGATAGACCTAAGGATATTGAGGTCCCATTTATGCTATGGCGGTACATTTATTTTATCATTTATACTATGAAACTTCTGTATGAAGTTTAGACCAAGAGGTGTATGTAACATCCCGCCTCAAGAATTTACAAACTTATTCTTTTGAAACTTGCTCGAAGATCCGGATTCATGATGATGAACCACTTAACCTTGATGATGATGCATCGTGATTGATGACAGGATGCTTTACTCATTAAGCAGAAGCAGCCAGTGCTATTGGACTCAGTTTCATTGAGTGTGTCGAACTTGAGGGATGAAGACGTGGTGGAACTCCCTTTGGACCCGGATTGAGTCGTGGGGTAATATTTGAGTTGTTTCATTTGCAATGATATTGTGTGGTCGATGATATGCCATTGATTTCCCATAATATGTTGTCACATGATCCGGACATGATATTGATGATGCAGGCCGATCGATAGTTTGGCTCCATTCTAATTCCGCCATGTGGAGTAAAGTGGCCACACACAAGTTCCAGAGATTGAGGGAGAGGTGGGGTAGTAGCCCTGCCACAACCTACTTGAACTCCCACCGTGGCTTGAACTTAGGGTTAACGATTACCTAGTTCGAGGACCCACAATGCCGCGGAGGGCGTAATTGCTACGCCGCTTCACCGACCTCGAATCAGAGGTTAACGGCCACCTAGTTCGAGGGTTCCACGATGTCGTGAGGGCAGACTACGACAATCTCTCACGATTATTCTAATGGGCATGCAATAAGGTGGGGTCTTTATTACTTAGAAGCCCTTAGTCTCCCAATAAGCTGACCCGACCTGAGGTTGACCTATAGTTGCAGATTCCTACCATCCAGTCAAGTCACGAAAGTGGCACCTGATGGTGCATCCCGGCGGCACGCCGCTGAAGAAATGCAAATCAGCGAAAGTGGAACCCTTGGAGCACGGGTGCATCCCATGCACGCCAAGAATCCAAGCAACGAGGTGAGTGGCACCCTTTGGAGCACGAAGGCCCCGGGGCATGTCGCATGGATGATGATGATGGACAACTTAGATGACCCTAAGACGAAACGCTCGATAAAATTCTTAACGACTCTAATTAAAATTGTTTCCCTGTTCAAATCAACACCTAATTAAAAGATCTCTAAGTTAAATTTGACAAGCCCCAAGAAAAGATACTACAAAAATAAAAATAAAAAAAAAAAAAAAAAAAAACCCTTCTAGGTGTAAATTAAAGACCTATTAAAGTAAAGGGAATGAAGTAACAAGGGAGTTTAATTAAGTGAAGCCCATGGCGTTTAATTGAGAAAAAGGATTAAAAATTATTAAAGCAGTAGGGAGTATTAAAGGATAGGAGTCTAAAAAAAAATATTGAAAGATAGAAACCCAGCTTATCTCTTACAAAAAACAAGGAGTAAATTAAGGAATAATTAAGGAATAATTAATGAGTAAATTAAGGAACAATTATGAGTAAATAAGGAGTAAATTAAGGAAAAATTCAAGAATTAAGGAATAAATAAGGAGTAAATTAAGGAAAAATTAAGGAATAAATAAGGAGTAAATTAAGGAAAAATTAAGGAATAATTAATGAGTAAATTAAGGAGAAATAAAGGAATAATTAATGAGTAAATTAAGGAGAAATTTAAGGAGTGATTTTGAGGAAGTGAGGAAATCTGAGTCTTTTAATTATTAAAGGAAATTAATTTTAGAGAACGAGAGGCATGTGTGACACTTGGACGGTGGAGACTGTGAGAGAGTTGCCATTAAGAATTAATTAATTAATTATTGATTTAGGGTTAGGTTAGTCTCAAAAATTGTTATAAAAGAAGGGGAAAGGAAGGAAGAAAGGGGGGAGGAACGGTTAGCGTAACGTTACGCTACCGAATTGTGGCTTGACGGGTTGCTTGTGAGGAGTTGGGTATATCTCAGCTGTGTTTGGAGTGGTAGCTTAGCCGTTGAGGCTAGCTGAGACGCTATTTTATCTCTGGTGCTTGTGTGGCCCCTTTAAGGCTCGGGGGGCTAAGGGGGAAGCATAGTACCCCTAGCATTTGGCTGGGAGGTACCGGTGAGTTTTCAGCGGTTGGCAAGCGGAAGTGGCAGGGAGAACGGACAAGCGGCACAGCGCGAGGGTCATCTCCGAAGCGGGTGTGTGGCCAAGGTATGATTTTTATGGGTAAGGTAGAAAGCGTTTTATATTCGGAAAATTATTGTTATTGGTGATAATATGATGAGATTTTTTGGCTTATTATTTTGAAATCTCGTTCCGCAATGATATGTAGAGTTGTTATATTTGATCATGTGACACCTTAGTGAACTAGGTTATGTTGAAAATTTCCTATTGTACTTCGCTATTCGTAGACGTAACGAAGGGGTCGTTACACAATGAAATAAAACTAAAGGTATAAAAAAACATAAAAAACAATATACTAAAGGTAGTGAGTAATGAGCATATTACATTTGTAATATGCTCTTTATCTTCATCTTGCTTCAATACCTTTTTAGATATGTTTCTCTACATATAATGTAATCCAATGGAAAAACAACAAAACAAATTGCATGCCAATGTTTTAAGGCATGGACTTGAAATGTTTCATTTATTTTGATTTTGTGATTGTTTAATCATGAGTGTTTTGCCAATGTGTTCATAATTTACTCGTCTTTCATACCTGAGACAAAGCTTACACGCTGCCAACAAATATCTGGCTAATGCTATTGCTGCCTTATATGCTCATGTTGTTGCTCATACAATGGAACTTCAAGTCAACCTATTGGCATGTATCAGGATTAAGAATTTGGAGCTTCAAATCAACCTATTGGCATGTATCATGAATTTAGTTGGGCTCCTATGAACTGTAGTTTCTGAATATCAACTATTGATTGCAATTATGCAATTTTTTTTTTTCTCTTTTCTCCTTATAAAGAGCGTAACATGTATAGTTTTGATGGCTTCTTCATCAAAGTGGTTTTCTTATATTACTATAAAATAAGCTAAAATTGTTAAGCTAAAACTTTGATGGCTTCTTCATCAAAGTGGTTTTCTTATATTACTATAAAATAAGCTAAAACTGTTAATATCTAGTATGAAGACTCTGTTTATGGATTGAGTTAAATTGGCCTTCACATACAATTTCATTTTGAAAACTCAAATAGATTTTTGTCAATTTTAAAAATATGATGTCTGCTTATATATCTCTCCTTGCCTCTTTCTTTTATTTGGTCTGTCAGATTACAAGTTAAAATCATGGTTCCAACACACCCATGGAAGCAAATCTTTCATTACTGTGTATATGAGGTTGTCAGCGATTCAATGTTCATGTGGTAACAAATTCTTTACTCAACATATTTTTTAAATGACCCACGAATTTTTCTAAATTCCTATCTCCCGTTCAAAGCTCTTGTTCAATGTACCTTTCTATTATATTTCTCTTGTATGTTGTTTGTGTCATCTGTTGCATTATTCTGAATTGTTAGGTGTGCGACCATTGTGCCTCTCTGTTGGAAAAGATGAAACTATTATTGGATTCGTAATGTTGGCTCTACGATTCCCTAACCACATTGCTTTGATATGGAAATTGTGAATGATTATCTGGTTGATTCGTTATCTGATTCTCCTTTTTTAAATGGGTTGTTTGTATTGGATGGTGGAATGGACAGTTTGAAGGAGAAACCGGTTTTTTTTTATTAAGTTAACAAAAGTTTTTTGGGCATGTATAACCCCATTTGTGTGAATATTTTATTTTGAAAGAAAACTTCAAGGCCATGCTGTCATACATCAATGGCCTATCAAAGTGCATAAATATAATTTCCAATATTGATTTCTTAGACCTATTGTTTCAGATAATCATTCTTGTTTTAGAGTTTTAATTCCTCTGTTTATTTATTAAATTATTATCGCACGAGTCTTTTCTCAGTCCACTGATTCTAGAGACAATATCTTCAGAAGAATTAAGAAATATACAGTTTACTTAGTATTGTCTTTGATGCAATCTAATCATTTTGATTCACTTGTTTTCCTTTTCTGAAGTAGGAGACTATTTAGCTTCGATACATACCCAATTATCTATGTAGATCAATTCTGTAGCTTAAATAGAGATTCTATAGTAAATTCAAGTCAAATCCAACATGAATAATAACATATACCTAAGCAATTCCAATATGTAGTCTAGGCAATTCTGTAACATATAAGTTGTTCTGCATCTACATACAAATCAATAAATAAACTTAGTTACATTTGTATATGCATGTAAATCAATAAATCTAATATGAACAATAACACATCCCTATATATATCATTCTTCCATATATATCAACCATCCAATACTTCAATAGAATGACATGTAAAAAATTAAGATACATATATGAAACAACTATGCTGGGAAATCAAATGGAACAATCACAATCCACCCAACCGTAGATATAAAAAACCCACAATTACTTGTCCCGATCACCCCCTAGCCTGACTATGACTCCACAAGGGAAAACTTTGCATCACTCTTTAGCCACTGTCTCTCTCGACAGTTCATAAAATCATTTTCCTAACACCAGATGTGCTCATAAAAACAAACCGTTCTTTCTGCAACATACTAAGCAGTGTCTTGCCTCCCACATATGTTGTATATATCTCATTTTTCCATTGCCTAGGACTTTCCATTCCTTTCCCTCCTTGGGAAATTTGCAGATTTACAAATCCCTAATCTTTAGGGGCTACTAGTGATAGAATTCAACTTATGACACTTGTAAAAATCAGCTTTGAGTTAACTCAAACATGTTCTGTAACATCCTCCTCGTTATGACAACAACTTTGATAACAGGTGCAAATTTTTTTATTTTTTTTTAAAAGTGTGTGCACGCGTGTAGAAGGGAAACAAACACACTTGACTCTACGTCGCCACCCGACGACAAACAAGACACAACCACAATGATAACAACAAGAAGACATAAGGCGTACACCAAGTAACTGCAAGCATTAAATGACCATAGACATAAGGAAGAATCCATAATAGTAGATTTACTATTTCTGCACAGGAAAGCAGGGTGTTTAATCTTAGTCCTCTGCTCCAGAGAGAGAGAAGGTCAGATAGGCTCCTGGCCGACTGCTCAAGCAGAAACTAGTAACCCGACAACGAACAAGATGCAAGCAAGATGAACACTGCAAGATGACATATGATGTACCATAGTAACAACATGCGTTTAACGATGATCAACGACAATAAGTAAGATTGACCACCCACCCATCCTACCCTGCAATGGTTAGGACCTCCAAGACACATAATCAACAATCAAGCCCAGGTTCCCATCGATTTTAACCATTTAAGGTCTCAGGGCTCACGACTATTCTGAGGAACATGGAGGTGTATATATCCTCCCCGACACCCACAGACCAAGCAATCAAATTATTACAACCACGTACAACATCAATTAATAAATTTCCATGACCACTACGGAAAATGCAACCTGAATGGACTCCAACAACAACCATCCATCATTAGGACAAGGCATTATCCACCACTCAAATAGCATCAAATTTCGATCCAATACTCCTTGTAATTTCCATTAGTTCACAAGTTGCCAAATCTACCCCTAAAGATAATGTAAAATCAAATAATTGCCATTCCCTATTACCAATGACTGATTGTACTTAGTTTGAGTACATTGCATTTTTATATGTTAACAATTCAACAACATTCAACCACATTCGCACAATGATATAACAATATTTCTTTTTACTAACCTTACCAATAAATAATAATCACATTTCATCTTGGGTGTTAGCAATATAACAAAAATTCACTACCCTTACCATAATACCCTAACAACATCAAGTTTTTATATTAAAATGACTTGCAATAAACTAATAATGTATGTACTTCTTGTATGTTTCCAAGGCAATACATTAAGATAAGTTACAATAAGACCACACAACATTTCAAATTATTCTATATGACCTTGCAGTAAATAACAGTAAAATTTCATTCCCTATTAGCGAACAATATCAATACGATTGCTTTATATTGCATTATCATTTCCCTAAAACTTAGTCAACATTGCATGGTTTATTATAATTAGTTTGCAAGAAAAAATCCTAAAATACCTCCCTATTTCTAACACCAACCTTACATTGCCTTATGCTGCGATAACATTACCCTAAAACAAAGTTAACCTTACATTTATATTATAATAAATGGCAACATAATATCAATAACCATGAACCCATAGTAAGCGCAACAACGCCGTAATTATAAGTCAATAATTGACGCAGTAATTTAAAATTAACATTCACCTTAACTTAATAACCTAAATTTATAAATAAAAGGATCAACAACATTTAGAAATTTCAGTCATACAACTCGACTTGTATCTTGCCAGTGTGTAAAGAATTAAGAGAGGTGAAATGTTGATCACTTAAACAATTATTAGAATGCAATGCAACAGATGTATCAACATCATTATAAGTTCAGTCGTAAATGTCCAGGGGTTATGTTGCTTCAATTAGTTTAGTTATCAATCATCGTTCAAAATTCAGACATAAAACTAAGAGGTATTATGTGGGGTTAATTAATTTAACATTTATTTATAATATCTAAAAGATCCCCTCTTTCAAAAATCTTAGATTTAAAAACCAATATATATACAATTGTATTAATAGTGTTGTAAGGTGAAATATACAAATAATAATTTCACATTATTATAGTTACAAATACAAGTATATGTCTCAGGATTCCATTAACAACCTTCAATGGCGGTCTGAAAGATGTCAGGGCTGTGGGCCAAACCTATAGCAACTTTAAGGCGGTTCGACGAATCCAACAACAGTCAAGTCTACCTGTAAATCAAGCCATCTATTTGCCTCAGAAAATGGTCAGGGATTTGCTGCCGAGCATCTAAATGGAGGATTAACCGGGCATTTAGAATAGAAATAAAAAAAACAGTAAGGCAACCAAATCGCAGAGTACAAACAATTATGGTTTAGGTTTGGTAATTTACTTTTCACAGAACCCATAATCGTAGTTTCCAGCAAGCATTCTAATGTGCAGAAATTGGGTGAATTCTAAAAGTTCATTGATAACCAGGGCTAAAAGAAGGAAAAACTACTTCAATACAAATTTCTTCGTCTGTGGGAATAGAATCAACAACCACATGGTTAAAAGCCATGTGCTCTACCAGCTGAGCTAAGAAATCTAGATGATAATCATAATTAAAAATGCCCCCCCCCCAATCAGAAGTAAATGCCCACAGTCACATATAAATGCCCACATTAAAACAACGCCGATAGCAATACAATGCCCACAGTAAGATATAACGCCCACAGAATGTAAATACACCAACAAAAAGTAAAAATGCCCACGACAATGTAAAAATGCCATGGCTGAATGGTTAAAACGCCCACTGTGAAATTGAATGCCCGCAAAGAATGAATTCACCCATAGATGAAATAAAAACGCCCACGGAGAATGAATTCACCCACAGAGAATGTATTCGCCCACAGAGAATGTTCAAATTATTGAGGCACCATTCGATTACTGGGCGAAGAGGAAAACTGTAGTTGATTAAAGGAGGGCCAATCAGCATAGAAACACCAGGTAATTCATGGTTGGGGGCTGCATAAGTCTTTGGGCGCATTCAATCTAAGGGTAACTTAAAGTAAAAATTTAAAAGAAAATGCAGGCCTTCACATAATCTTCGGCAGAGTAAAAACCAAATAAATAATGTAGGGTAACACATTTTGCAGTGCAACCAAGAAAAATGTCAGGCAACCACTTAGGCACGGAGAGTAAGAAAAACTAAGGTGTAGTGGTATATAAATTTTTTTATCCAAGGCGCAAGATCAAATTTTTCAAGGAGAAGAGAAAAATTAACCAAGGTGCGGAGATCGACAGGAAAACCAATCTATTACGCTTCAATCCACAAGGATAATACATTTGAGAACATATTTTTATTACATTTGCATAGAATTAGCATGCAATACATATACAACCAATAATCTAATACTAGGGTAGATCATAATGCATCTTATTCGACCGAATTAATTAAACAACCATACCGTTTCCTTAACTCCCGCCTCGAATGATGACCGCGCGCTTCGTGCCACTCCCTCTCACCGACAATCGAGACCGCACCGATACCTCCCAGCCAATCACTAGGGGTATTCTGCTTCCCCCTTAGCCCCCCGAGCCGCAAAGGGGCCACACAAAATCCAGATGGTAAGTCTAGCTTCCCATCTCGCCTCACAAGGCCGAGCTACCACTCCTATTTGAGCTGAGAAAATCCCAACTCCTCACAAGAAATTAGTCAAGTCACTAACCCGGCAGCGTAATGTTACACTAACAACCGATCCCCTTTCTTCCTCATCTCCCTT